>SZYD01000375.1:0-60083 GCA_009363875.1 Mikania micrantha | reverse complement strand
TGCACAAATTGATGAGGATGAGATGGAACTTGATAGATACGCAGTGGGCTTTGGCGAGTGTTATTCGAAGAATTAATCAGTATGAGAAGAAGACCGGGAAGAAATTCACTTTGATCGAAACACCAAATTTGGATTCAATCCAAAATCTACTCAGTGTTATAACTGTGGTGAACATGGTCACTTTGCTAGAGAATGCAATAATCCCAAGAAGCAGGGAAATCTGAATCCATTCAAGCCTAAGGAAGATTATCAGAAAAAGAAAGAGAAATCTGAAGAATCATCTTCTAAAGCAGTTGTGAGTCAAGCTGATGAAGGTTATTACTAGGGCACAAAGTATGATGATCTTATGGATGCTTTCATGGCTTCATTGGAAGAAGAATCTAGCAAAGGAAAGAAGAAGGTTGATGAGGTGAATGAGGTACATAATGATCTGCTTGAGATGATTGATATACTGAAAGAGATGAACTCTCAGTTAACTTCTGATATGAGAGAATGCACAGAAGCCAATAAAAAGTTGATTTCAAAAGAAAAGGCATTTGACAAAAAGATAACTGATCTTGCTAAAGAAAATGAAGATTTGAAAATCAAGGTTTTACAGAATAATCATGTTGTTTCTGTGCATCTGGATTCAGTTCAGAAATTGAAAGTAGAGTTATCAGCTGCAAAATCTGAAGCTGAGTTGAACAAAGCCAAGCTTGAAAACTACCAGAATTCAGCATATGTCATTGATTACTTTGCGGCTATGCAAAGATCTTCGTGTGATACTTCTGGTATTGGTTTTCATGCTGTGCCAAATCCTCAAAGTTATGTATCAAGACCACAATTTGATCCAGAATTGGAAGTTAATCCGGTTTCCTTAAAGGAAAGTGTGTCTGATCAAGTGTCTGAGGATATGGAAAGTTCATCATCTCATGAGAGTGAATTTGTTGATAATGATGCTCCTATCATCGAGGACATCACTAATTTGAATATCCAGATGATATTCTAAGAATGATTGGTCATCAACAAGCTAATAATGTTGAAAGATGTGTCTAGTTTTTCAGAAACCAAAATCTGATGTAAAATCAGCTGGGAAAACAGTGGCTAAACAAAATCCTGTTTCCAAATCGAAACTAAAAGTCAAGACTAATTCTACTATAAAGCCAATTGTGTTTGTTGAGTCTTCAACCACACAAAAGGAGAGTCAAGCAAAGTTTTTCAAAAACAAGAGAAATTTTCTAAAAAGATTGACAAGAAGTTTGTCAAAATTGTTGACAAGGTTAATCAAAGTGGGGAAGGACACAAGGGCAAAATAAAGATTTCTCAAAAGAATGCCAAGACAAAAGCCACGGGTTTGAAGAATAAGGTTTTATCTCCATCTGTAGCATCCAAATCTTTGGATTCATGTAAGAGGTGTGATGAATTAAAAACCAAAGACTGTATCTTCAAGGAAATGCTACAGATGTGGGAAAGGGTCATGTCATTGCTGACTGTGATTTGGACACTTGTAACAGATTTCATACTTTACTCCACGAGAAACACGACAGTGTTTCACTTGTGTAGGAAAAGGACACATATCAGCAAATTGTCCAAATCACAAGATCAAGAAGAAAACTTCTGTTAATGACAGTCATGTGATCCATTCTAGTGGGAGTCCTAGGAGGGTAAAACCTAGTGAAGAGGAGATGAGAATACTCAGGAAATTTGATCCTGATTGTGTTGGGTCAAGGAGGAAAAGTTTCATAGAAGAAAATCTTTTAAAAACCAACAAAACGTTAAAATACTTTTGAAAAAGACATCATCATCTGATGATGAATTTTATGATAATTTTTCTCCTAAAAGATTTTCAAAACAAAATGTTAATTCTAATTCTTTTTGGAAATCCAGACCCAGGTCAGATGATAGATTTTTTGTGAGGAAGGATGAATACTTGGAAGATGGGTCTTCAAGTAGTTCATCGAGATCGAATGGCAGGAGGCTGTTCGGGGAGACTCAACGCCGGAATGGCGGGAGTCATCCCTTTTGGTACTGATAAAATTTTGTTTTAATTTATTGTGCAGGTGGCATTCACGGGCCATATCAACAGTCGATGGATTGTTGATAGTGGATGCACATGGCACATGACAGGAGAGTTAGGATTGCTGAAAGATTTCAGGGAGATAAAAGGATGTTATGTTAACTTTGCAGGTGACAAAGGTGGTCAGATTACCGGGAGTGGTAGTTTGACTATGGGTATAGTTTCCTTTGACAATGTGAATTACTGCAAGGAGTTAACTAACAATCTTTTGAGTGTATTACAGATTAGTGATAAAGGCTATCAGGTGTTGTTAGATGATAAGAAATGCTATGTGCTCAAACAAGGAATTAAGATTCCAGATGACTGTATTTTAATGACTGCTGATAAGTGTAAAGATTTGTATGTTTTAGACATGGCTAATGCGGAGACGGTAAACAAGGTTGAGACATGTCTGGTGTTGAAGGCCACGGAGCAGGATACTCGATCTTGGCACAGACGAATGGGTCACATACACATCAGAAAGATGAATCATCTTGTACACAATCACTTCGCTGATGGTGTACCGGTTAAACATTTCAAATTACCTGATGTGTGTGTTTCCTGTAAAAAGGGTAAATAGAAAAGGAGGTCACATAAGTCCAAAACAGTGTTTCTATTGATAAACCATTGGAACTACTTCACATGGATCTGTTTGGACCGATTAATGTGAAGAGTATCGGTGGTGAATCATATTGTTTTGTTGTGACCGATGATTTTTCTAGATTTTCATGGGTAATGTTCTTAAAGTTTAACTCTGAATCATATGAAAATTTTGTTTTGTTGGTAAACAGATTGGAGACTTTGTACAAGTTGAGGGTTAGGCGTGTTCGATCAGACAATAGGACAGAATTCAAGAATCAGAACATGGAAGCATTTTGTGATTGAAAGGGCATTCAACAGCAATTCAGTGCACCGTATGAACCACAGATGAACGGTGTAGCTGAGAGAAAGAATCGTACATTGATCGAGTCTGCTAGAACTATGCTCTCTGATTCGAAGCTGCCCATTACTTTATGGAGTGAATCCGTGGCGACCGCCTGTTTTACTCTCAATCGAGTGCTGATTGTCAAACACATAATAAGAGTTGCTATGAACTTCTTCAAAATCGAAAACCGAATTTGGAACACTTGGAACCTTTCGGTGCTCCTATTACTATGCTTAAGAAAGATGCTAAATTCAACTCTAAGGTTGAAGAAGGTTTCTTTCTTGGGTACAGCCTACCCAACAAACGTGTGTTTAACAAATGCACGTTTTGTGGAACTCTGGTATAATGTGGATGTTCAAAGACATACACCTATACCTGAAGGCAAAGGTCCAAATTGGCTTTTTGACTATGATAAACTTTTTGAGTCTTTTAACTTGTCTCCTAATGTTACTGATGATGAAATATCTTTGCAGATGTTATATGACTTACAAAATTCTAAAGATCAAGGAGTTTCTCATCAGGTTGAAGATAATCATCCAACTGAGGAAGGCACTTCTGAAGCAATTAATGATGACTGGTCATCAGAGGATGATCAGGATATTTTTGAAGATTCTGTTTCTCATGATCAAGATGTAGATCAGAATATCACAAATCTTGATCATGATGTTGGAATTCCGCAAGTGCCAGTGACTAGAGTTCATGTGAATCATCCTGTGGAGCAGATCATTGGAGATCTGTCTGTAGGAGTACATATAACAATTAATTTATCGAAGGAATTTATTAAGGTATTGCTCAATTTATGTTTAAAATTTATGAGACTTGATTTATACACAAAAATCTTAATTGGCCTATTTGGTTCTTAAAATCTTATTGGGGCTTAATATCTTATTGCTTTCATATCTTATTACAATTTAATGTTTTAAGTTTGTTGGGTTTTCTTACAGTTGTTACAGTCTCCCCAACTTAAAAGAATTTCGTCCTCGAAATTTGCTGTTACTACGGTTAACTATGTTTGAATAGTTGTAGGTTTTTTTTTTGTGCATCTAATCTTAAAGCTTAAATTTTGTTTATCATTACTAAGTAGCACCATGTTCTATTCCATCCTAAGGGATTACCCATAAACTTAACAAGCATACACTTTTACTTATTATTGCATAAGATGTCAACACAGATCCTGATTATTATAAGCAATAACGCCTAACAAGAAATGTTAGCCTACGTGTATTGCAGTTTAATCGTTCATAAGGCTATCATACATAAAAATTCACATAAATAAAGTTTATTTCCATTATAAGTGTTCCATAGGATACCAAGTCACATTCTACTTTTCCTACATGTTTCATTACGCATCCAGTGCATCAATAGTTTCCAAAACCCGATCATTTTGATCTTGTTTCCAAACATAATGCTTCATCTTATACTGAATGTAACCAATAGGTGTCAAGACTCACAGTTCCTTGATTATATATCTGAATACAATGTTTCCTACAACATGAACATAGCAATCAAGCATACTCGTTATTCATTTAATGTCTCTTCCAGGTTATTAATATAATTATCTCAATTATACATGACATTTGGCACAAAATTGTACATAATGTAAATCAATTTGTGTTCTTGGTTACTTCTTTTTACACCATACATTTATGATTTCTTATCTGAGTCTACCAAGTTATTTATTGATAAACATATCTTTGTTTTCTAAAACCAATAGAGGGAAAGTAAGCATTTCAAGTAAACGAAGTCTAACGTATAGATTATCAAGGACTAAGGTGTAACCGATATATTTTAAGTAGTTTAGTTAGGATACAAACAAAATTATGATCATATCGACAGTGTAATTATGAGTAGGGCACAATCACTTTTTATGTTGAATCCAACTAATGTCTTAACTATATACAAATGGAGTTATTGATTCTATAAGCCTTGAATAGCAAAGAATTGGCTACAATGAGATAACGATGGTACTACTAAAAGAAGCTAAGGATTTTATTGAAATACTTGTGCCGAGAAATCTTCAGACTAAGGATGTTATCTTGACTTAGGGAGTTTAATCACGATGATTCCTATCTGCTTCATGGATAAATTCGATCGATTAACGAAAGATTCCCGAATCAAGGTTATTATGGAATTCCAAAGGGACAATTTAACAAGGGTGGATGGGTTAAATTTCAACTTGAATCGATTGCATCAAATACATAAAGAATTTTGACTCACTATTTGTGTTGGAATATTACTCAGAATTATTTCAAGGTTTACAACAATTTCAGCTTCATACGAAGTCTTTCAAAATTATAATCAAAGGAAAAATCATCAATCGGGAGGAGGGCATCATCTTGTTTGAATATGTCAAACTTTCTGATCATCCGTTTTGGAATATAAGAATTCAGAGATAAAGAGATTTAAGGAAGCTTTCGCCCTTACCACGAAAAGTTGAAGAGTAGTTCTTTCGATTGCTACCAATAGAATGAAATTGTATCGGGAATTTTAGAAACACTAATAGTATCTTATGGTGTAAATGAACGAATAGAGCATTTAAAAGACATACAAAATGATTACACGTTAAACAGACGAGGGTACCTTTGTTCTAGGGTGGTTACAACTTGATCTCTTTCAATAAGTCCTTCTAAATAGTTTTTCGACACACATCACCCTAATGATGACTTCTTGAACCAAAACCTCAATTAGGTGCTTTTTAGAGATTGAGTCATTGAATCCTCATTACAATTCTATGAGTGTACCCACTTTGACGAACAAATGGATATGACTATCGTATATGATACTATATATTCCAATGACACATTGTCTTTTATTTATTCACTTTGTTATCGCTACTTGAAGTTAGGAGATGTAGAGGTATAAATTGCTATTGTTTTCACAATAGGTCTGGCAATCAATTATTCTATCGTTTTGCGTAATCGATAGAATGTTCTAGATTCTTCCTTCACATTATGTAGATGACCGCAATTTCATTGTGTCATCACATTGGGTGCCGAGTACATTGCTTGTCTTCGTGACTATTTGTTTTACTTCCTCCTATAATCTATAGCCAACTGATTTCTTGTTGTGATAAGATTTTCAACGTATCTCGTTGTCATGAATACTCTCAACGCATATATTTATTTATCCTACGTCTTGAAGTGATGAAAAGGAGCATCAGGCTCGAACGTTATCTTCACTGGTTATCCTTAAAATCTGACGAAGATTTTCATAATTATGCTCTTGAGGCTGACTTTTCGCAAATGATTTTTAACTTTTTATCCTACCTTTTTTTAACTTTTCTTCATACAATTTAACGCATCCTATCTTATTTGAGATTGAACCTCCTACTTTGCTTCCTTGCAGTCCTTCCATACCGCTTAATCCTGATAATGAAACTATTTCCCTTCAGTGACAATCTAGATTAGTTGTCCTTCATCCTAATTCTATTTATTATCTCTTGATGGTGTTTGTACGAGTGTATTCCGATGTAGATCCACCTAATGGTCAAAATCTCCAAAGTGCCCAAACTCTTCAATTCCAGGAGGTCTCTTCCTCCACTATGGAGTAGTCAGTATTCAACTAAAGTCTTTCGTATATCTCCTCATTACTTCGGTTTGTTGAAATTTTATAAGTCGGATAACATGAGAAATCTTCTGGTTGTTACAATTCTGTTTAACTGTTTTAGTTATTCGACTACTTGTCATAACGCTTTGCACTAACACTATCCCAATATACCAAACATAGTTTATGTATAGGGCATACGTAGTGTGACAACTAGTACCTGACCGGCCGGCAAGTCCGTACGGTAGGTGTACTTGTAAACAGTAACTATGTGTACATATGTGATTGTAAACAGTGTTTGTGTTAACAGATTCTTAAATACAAGAAATCGTTGTACGTATTTTTGTGTATACCTAGATACCGTAAGTACAACGTACATTTGAAACTTTAGTTGTGTGTATTTAAGTGAAAACTTAAGTACAATTAACACAACAGCTCATGAGAAACAACAGTGTTCAAACAATTAGCAGAAACAAATCGGTTGCGATCTGATATCCATAGATGACAGGAATCAGATGGCCGACAATTCAATGTGAAAACATGATGTTTAGTTGAGTCCGACAGTGAGGAAACACAATTCAAACATAAATTTCAGTGTCGTTTCAGAATAACGAACTGACAGTGTGTCTGCGTGGGTGACGATTCACACAAACATATCTGTGAGTTTAACGTTCTGAAATGATGACTGAAAAGTAGAAAACAAAAGTCGGAAAGCAAAACCATCGTCGTGTTCGTTCGAATGACGATTCGAATGAATACGCGCGATGGTGACGCGATTCGACGAAACGAAAACGAAAACATGACGCGAACGAATTTAAATTTAATAAAATTAAATGTTTAACATTTTACAATTTTGAAACTCATCAATTAATAAAAATAATGTTCTTTTATTTACAAGTACACCACACGGGGTATAAAAACCCTAAATGAATCCATTTAATTCATTTGTCATCTTCATCCTCTCTCTCTAGCTTAAAAATCCGGCCACCACAATTACCACCACCAAACTACCTTCAAAACCCCATAACTCTCTCAATTCTTAACCGATTCGAGTGATTCTTGCGCCCACGCGAAGCCCTTGACGAGCTCTACCTGAAAGTACAACAGATCTAAAGGTTTCTCCAGCCGAACTTGAGGTATGAACCCATCTAGTTCACGAAAAAGAGGGCTTTCACCCATGTTCGGTTAATACCATTCAAACCCACTACGGACCATGTCCCATCGACTCTCAGCCTTCATGCGCACATCATGGGACCTAGAATCAACCAGTAGAAGGATGAGAACTATTTGGGACGGCTAGGTTCGACGAAGGAGATGATGAACAGTTGCAGATCGGGCAAGGAAGAAGCTGGCCGAACCTAACCAGGGTTCCTGCCACTGTCGAACCTCCTGTGGTCATCTCCATCACCGAACCTGCAGTGGCCGAACCCTCACCCTCTAGCCGAACCATCTTCTGCCGAACCTCCCTCCTCATCCGCGAACCCTAGGCGAACCATTGATAGAGACGAACCTTCAGTGTCATTCACGAACCTTCGAACATAGAACCTCCGAACCTACATGGGTATAACACTGCCGAACCTTTTGTTTCATTCCAGTCGAACCCTAGCCGGAGTTCCAGGTGGACGAACCTATATTTTATCATCATGGACCGAACCTTGACTAACCCTATTACCAGACGAAGCTATAACCGGGCATAGGAACAGCGAACCTTCTCACCAGATTTGCATGGAACCATAAATCTGTTGATGTCACTCAAACCCATCGTTTCCTTTAATTCCTTGGCCCAATAACAGCCCACATGAAACTAGACCATATTGCAAAATTCGGCCCACACCAGTAGCAACAGACTCAACTCTTTGTAGTGGGCTCCTTTGTTCAGCCCACGCTGGTTTGGCCCAGAAAATCCGTAACAGCCCAACTCCACTTATTGGGCCCAATTGCTTTCTTTGGCCCACTCTGTTACAATCGGCACAACATCATTTTATTGCCATATGAGTTATTTGGCCAAGAGGCCCAACAGGCTCAATATCATCCAGACCGGCCCAACAGCCCATTTCCCTCGGCCCAGGGACATCATTCAGCTCATATACTAATTGGGCTGACTTGATTTGGCACAATAGGTCTTCGGTCCATGAGAGGATGTAGCACTTAACTAATAAGTCAACGAGAACATATTGGGGTTAATTATGCATGGGATAGTTACTAAGACAATGAAATGACTTTGACACATGAATTTCATAACATCATAAAGTGTAATATAATCTAATAAGTTAAACAAAAATTCAATTTAGTTAAGTGCTATGAAATAACAACCAAGTTGAGGCCGAATGGAGATCTAGGACGAGACTTGCGAGTGTTAACCAACCCTAAGGTTAACACACACATACGCACATAACTCGATTACAATCTATACTTATAAGTTACAAACAATGTGAATTCAATACATGATCGTGAAATCAACATCAAGGAACAATGAAGAGCGCGTGTCTTCTTTATTTTAAGCTAATTTAACCCTACAACAACAAGGTGAGTTCATATGCCCCCTTTTACTTTAAATCTTTACTGATTTTAACTCTTGGGGCTGAGAAACATGTTTACTTTTATTTATTTAAAATTTTTGCTTAACATGTTATTTATACTTTGATTTAGATAATAGTAAACTGTTTATTATCGCTTATCATTGTATGCATGCTTGTATGATCATGAGATAACAGGGAAACTCAGATGATTATGATAAAGTAATTTCATAATCAATGATACATTTGAATAACATAGTTGTAAGATTTTATCTTACAATGCTTAGTTATTCTACATGAGTAAACAGTGAGACAATTCATATACAAACAAACAAATGAGAACTATTACAGTGGAACATGATGACACTTCACAACACAAAAATGTTTAGAAGGTAAAATATCTTCTTAATATCATTTCACGTTATAATTGATGAAGTGTGATAAGTAAATCACTTATAACACTTAATCTTCACCTTAAAAACATACTATGTGATAGTATGATCGCATTAGGTATCCACCACCTGCGTCACTTAAGGGTACTAAGACATGTTCTTACTACGGCTTAAGGATTACTTGGTGAACATATGGATTACAGTAAATGATGATCATGATAACGTAACTTCATGGGATTCTTATCATTTACACATAATTAACATGATGTAATAAGACAAGTTCTTATTCGACTTTGTTAATCACACGAGAACAATCCCACATTGAGGCTTTGGGATCATATAGATTACAGTAATGATGATCATGATAACGTAACTTCATGGGATTCTTATCATTTACACATAATTAACATGATGTAATAAGACAAGTTCTTATTCAACCTTGTTAATCACATGAGAACAATCCCACATGGAGGCTTTGGGATCACACGGCGGAATAGAGGTGAATGGAATGCATTGTAATCTGATTACGTGAGGATTACAATGGATTTCATTTGGGCTCTATACGTTGCATTGAGATTACATTACAAACAATTAACTAACACTTTTAATATTTAAAAGTGAAACAACAGTTAACCCCATAAACTATAGAATAATACAAGGAACAGATTTAATAAATCTAATATCCTTAACACATATATTGATTATCAATACTTCGGTTTGATAATTACAACGCCATCATTTTATTATTCTATACATGAGAACACAGGTGATCCAGAATGAGATACACATGGGAATTGAGAATGGAAATCAATAGTTGTATCACAAGTAGTGTGGAGTTCTAGTGGTGTTGTGGTGGGATGTTGGCTAGGGCTTAGTTCCCTTACATATGCCCTATATATAAGCAACACTACTAGGATGACATAGTACTTGTGACTATAACTATTGAGGAGCCATTGGGTGAACAAGTGAAATAGATAATCATACAAGTAACAATTTTATCATGGTGAATGTGCATGTGAATGAATCAAGGTTTTTACATTAACTTACTTATGAACTCACCAACCTAGTGTTGACTTTGTTTAAATACATGTTTCTCAGGTGATGAACAGGTGTAGATACTTTCATGCAAGGATTTAGCTAGTGGACTTTTAGAAGACCTAGCTTTATTTTGTATTGCATGCTTTTGGGAACAAGAACATGAAACATCTTTTGTATATTTTGTATAGATACAAGATATAGTTACATTGATTCTTTTGGTAGATTTACTTGATTAAATTATGAACGATACTGTGTAATTTAATCTTGTAATTTTATATCATGGATGTGTTAGCATTTCTCATTTATTTATCATGTGCTATGTAAACAATCTGATCATTTGATTATCACTCATGATATCGCGCCCCAAGAACCTTCCGCCCGACGGGAAAACCCGATCTGTTCCCGCCGGCCTGGGGTGTGACACGTAGAGTCAGGCTACCTGCCTTATCAGCTGCCAGCCCACCACCGTTTCGATATATTACGATAGTTTCCTTGCCAAACATATTTGACTGTAAATATGTTAGCATATACTTAGCTATAAATTAAACAATTTACTATAACATACTGCACAAATTCATAAGATTAACCTTGATGCTATGATGCACATACCATTTCTTGCAGTTGGTCTTCAATGTTTCTCAAAACATTTATTGGCACTATAAAATCTTCTAATTTAAGATTAAATCATTCACCATTTAATCCTTCACTTCTTCTATTTCTGATAATCATCAACTCTAACGCTCCAAAGATCGTTATTTCTTCTTGATGTTAAAGACCTTCCTTCCCATTGCTATCCTTTGGTAGCTGGTATTGATCGTCGTGTGTCCATGCGTATGGAGGTATCATTTGTCAAAATAATGAAGTTATTCAAACAATCATAGGTTGCCTTGTCAAATCTCATCCATGACCTTCGATATACTGTACACAAAATGACCTTCGCGTCTTCCCATTTACCATGCTATCAAAGAAATATCTTGATCACTCTTATGATCAATAGGAACACATTCTTCTCTTGACAACATAACTTCTCAATTTATGCTTGCGGCCTGCCTGCTTCATGTTCTGTCTATTATATGCACCTGGCGGAGCTCCCTTAAGTATTTCTATATTGTTCGTATATGCCGTCTTTATTTGGATTAGCATCAGGGGTTCGGTTGAAGGATTCAATAGAAAAGAGTTTCAATGTTGAAACGGTTTGCTTAAGAAATAGCATTTCTGGAACAAAATTTCGAGGGATAGAATAAATTAAAATTCGTATTGAAGGTTAACATTCCCGCTGGGTGAACTAAGGAATTACCTCTCAACAACATATAATTCGAATACTTCTACTTTAGCTATCAAGAATTTGGGAGTGGTTAAGTTAAAGGCGTGTTCAGTAGAGTCGCAAATAGAATAAACTGTTGACGAAAGTTTAGAGATCGAAGCTGAACTATTAAGGATAATAGAAATAGTAATCATAGACAACAATGGTCGTTGGTTATTAAAGATGACTAACCTAATGTCGATATGAGAAACGATGAAATGAAGAGTTTCTCAAGCTTATACATATGATAATCTGAATCTTAAGGTGGAGTGCGTGTCGCGTAACTTTGATGTCATCACATGCTTTCCCCTGGGTCGTCGTGATTTTTCACTCACTTGTGTAGTCTTGTAGTCAGTTGAGGAGTACGCATAGTTGATGGTCATAATCAAACTTCTGTGGCTATATATAAATTCGATAAAGAAGTACAAAGGAATTTTGAAATTTATAGAATAAAAACAAAAGATTCTTTGACGCCTTAAAAGGATTGGAAGTCGACAACATAAGTACCTTGATAACAAAGAGGTCATGATTCCCATAATATTTGAGGTAAAAAGAAGATAAGAATTACGAGAACTTTGTTTCCAATAGGATAGAATGAATGAAGAGAAGATAACGTACCATAAAATCATCGTTGACCTCTTGTGACTTAAATCCTATGCTCAGCTCCCAATGTCAACTAATGTCAGTTTCAGTAACCGTTAACATAACAAGTATTTATACATATATACATAAACATTATGTTCAAATTTTATTTTATGTGTGTCTTAGAACTTCCCATGTAACTTCAAATTCAGCATTATGTGTGCACTCATAATCCAGAATTTAATTTACATGGTTGTTCTAGTTTAACCATTTGTGTGCTTCATATGCTTGGGTATTCATGGTCTCACTATTATCATGTTTCTATTTTTTTAGGCCCCTAGATTACTCAAGTTAAACTCTAGGAACTTATCTTAAGGTTCCTAATTCGCTAAAACCTTTGGCTCTAATACCAACCTGTCACAACCCAACCAGGAGGCTTGACTAACCATTGATTCAAAACACAAAGTAGCGGAAGACAAAATAAATAATTTACAATTCAAGCAAATGTTTAGTCTAAATATCAAATTTGTTTACAACAAATGTAAGGACATAATATAACTAGTGGGAGATTTTCTAGAGTTAATGGGTCTATTCAGACATCAGCACACTTTATAAATCTTTAAGCCAAGTTCTTGTTTTCCATGTAGTGTTCTTGTTCAAGCAACCCTGTATCCGAGCCATACCTGTTTCTAATTACCTGAAAATCATGCTAAAATACGTCAACTATAAAGTAGGTGAGCTCATGAGTTTTAGTTTACAGACAAATAATAAATAGCATGTGATAATTCAACAACAATACAACCAACCATGTGCCATGCCGAGCGTTAGCCTCTTATAATGTTAGCCCATAAAATGACATATTAATCTACTTCCCATTCTGAGACCCGTTCCTGCCCTCGGTGTAAATGTGTCAAGATGAATATATGCCACAACGGTTGACATTAACCTCAGTGAGGTTTCAACCCTATTTTTATAAGGCCACCCTTTCGGGCCACTGTGCGTGGGGGATTCCCCAAGTAGTACTACCCATATACCCACCGGCTCTCCTCCGAAGTTAATGGCTGTAAATTAAGTTTCATGTCTAGGGGAAGCAATTATATTTGAAACGGACATTCAATATCACACAAATATAATTTTATAAACAGTTTTTGGATCTTGCTTTCAGTATCCGAAAACAGTAAAAAGAAAAGGGATCACTTGAACTCACCTGGTTGCTTAACTGGTTCCTTTTGTTCCTATACAAACATGTCGTTGTGCCACTCTGCATGATTTGCTATGTTCCCAGAGTTATCATCAAAACAAGTTCCTATTTGTATCAATTTATTTATATATGTGTAAGTTGTAAGAATTCATACATTATGGTTGTTGATTGTGGTTGAGCTCCTTGGGTTTTTGTATATAAGGTTTACAGGTTTAAAGTTTCTCTATATTATCATACCTAATGATATCTTATCATACAATAGTACATATAAATGTATGTGAAAGGTTATTATTAATTGGTGTTCAATATAATTACTAGTATGCTACATCATATATTACTTATGTAACTAGTATTTTTTTGGTTTCTAAGAAGTTATGTATGTTGTTGTCATTGTATATACTAACTATTATAATTGTTTTAAACATTGAACAAAAGAGTGTTTAAAGTATTCATAATTTAATTTCTAAGCTTAAAGATAAGTAAACATTCTTATATGATTCGATTATTAAGGGTAATGATAAATAATAATAATATCCCTAATAATACTAATTTTACTAACAATATTAAGTACATAATTATTTTCACTATGTAAATCATTTGTAAAATATATGAATAAGGTAGTATCATATGTTAGGTTAATATTTGTAAACAATAAATTAAATGACAAAATGATTATGATTTGTATATGCTTGAAATGTTAGATAAGACTTACTAAGACATTTAGTAATCTCAAAATAATAAGAATGGTGTTGATAATAATAATAATAATAATAATAATAATAATAATAATAATAATAATAATAATAATAATAATAATAATAATAATAATAATAATACTAATACTCTTAAGAGTAAATAGTTTTAGTATGAAAATTATCAAATTCGTGATTAATCAGAGGATTAGTATAAGATTAATATTTTGTATAAAATCATATTAATATTGAATCAAACACCTTTATTCAATTCCTAATTGTTTAACACTAGCATATTACATATAGTGTAGGTATTCACACTCATCTTATTAAATCCAACATAATTTACATCTTGTTTACTCATATGTGTATATAATCAATTGTTAACTTATTGAAATTAAGCATATTTATAACACATAATCATGCATATGTAATCATACTTAAGCCTTTTATTGTGTGTTATTTTATAGATGTATATATATATATAACACGTGTATGTATATTTAATAATTAATCTACATAAAATACTGTATGTATCATACACATTCATTGAGTTCTCAATTTATACAATTTTATTTAATTTAAGTTTCTAGGTTATTTCATACACAATGTAACAAATTTCATAAGTATCCATATTACATATCAAAACTTGTAATAACTAATTTAAGCTTATAATTTAGTTTCCAATTTATATATATTAACAATTTGGGTTTCATGGTTATTTATATTTACAAATGCCTCTCCGAATGTATAATCTAAATCACACGCATTTTATGGTCTTTTTAAACATTTTTATTATTAACTAATTGTGATAGAACCATATTTTATCTAGTTAACCCAAATGCTCAACCACTTTAACTTGTTTGTTTAAACAATAAACCATATATTAAAAGTTAATGGCGCGCGATTTTACCTTCTCACTCGTTCAATTCACGTTCAATCTAATTTAATTAACCGATCGTATGTTTCATAACCCGAACGTGTTTCTAAACTTGTTTTTAAATAACGAATAAAATCGAGCGATCGGTTTTTAAGATGTTGACTGTTGTTGGGGGATTGACCAGCCCTATCTCAGGTTGACTTTTGTTGACCGACTCATGAATAAGCTCCACACGTGACCACCACCATTCGTCCATGTTGACAACACTACCACCACTGCCGGTAGCCAGCCGGAACTGCCTTCGCCACTAGAACATTCACCAATACTCACTTTAACATAAACTTTCAAGAAATCAACATGCATTTATAGACCGAATCTCGTGTAATCGTTTCTTACCTTCGGTTTTTAGTTGGAATCAAGTAAACCACCGGATCAGACATTCTATACATCCAAAATCAACAGCCGAAGGATCCCCATCATGGCACTCCTTCATGACCCATTTCTGGTCCGATTACTACCACCGCCGATTGTTCCACAACCACCAACGGCTTGTTTGTCACCACCACAGCTGCGATAACACTTCAAAACCACTTTCAGAATCAAAAACCTTCATAAAATCAACATGCATGTGTAGATCGGAGCTTGGGGAGTCGTTTCTTACCTTTGTTTTTCGACTGGATGAGGAGAAATCACCGGAATCACCTTGCACAGCCACCAGACCGCCGTCTACGGTTGTCCTTGCGGGAGCCGTAGCCTTTATCACCCTTGCATGTCTCCTTTTTGTTCTTCATTCATCATCTGAACCCTCCGCAACCTGCTCAAGACCTGGCCTCAGTCTGTAGCCACCATTCGTTTGAGAATAAACCCTAGCCGTCGTCATCTTCTCACCCCGTTTTGATCCTTCTAGAGTCGGTATCTTGCAATGCAGAAGAAAGACACGTTGTAGGACTGTATAAGAGGAGATCGATGGTGTGTTGTTCTTGCCTCACCGCCGCGGCTCCTCCCTTGCTCCACCATGGAGCTCTCTCTCTCTTTCTCTATCGTTTTGGACGAGTGGAAACACACACACACACACACAAAAGTGTGTTGTGCGGCTGATGTTTTGAGAGGGTAAAGGGTTTAATCCCTTTTTATAATTAGGATAAATTCTAGGGTTTACAAAAGAGCCTAAAACGCGTATTGATCTCGTCTCGCACTAGTGTTTCGTTTTCGTTTATTATTCTTGATCCGAAAGTTTATTAGATAAACTAAATAACATAAAAAAGCTATTATTAAGATGTTTATTTCGTTCATTATATTTAATTTGTTTAATTATTTTTGTAGAAACGCGTTAATATCGCGTATACGACGTAGTTAACTGATTTAATTATTTTCTCGCTCCGAAATACATTCTTATATTTTTAATATTATTAATATTTTTAAATATGTATTTATCAATGCTATTTACCTCAGCTCGTGTGTCAGAACGTTTAAGTAGTTAATACCGGTTTTTCACACATGATTGTTTTTCCTAGATCCCCGAGTTAATATAAAGGAATACATTTTATATTTAACTTGATTAAATTTGTCTTTCGTTTGTTCTTATAGTTATTGATAGAATAATAACAATTAATTTATCGATGGAATTTATTAAGGTATTGCTCAATTTATGTTTAAAATTTATGAGACTTGATTTATACATAAAAATCTTAATTGGCCTATTTGGGTCTTAAAATCTTATTTGGCCTTAATCTCTTATTGCTTTCATATCTTATTACAATTTAATGTTTTAAGTTTGTTGGGTTTTCTTACAGTTGTTACAGTCTCCCCAACTTAAAAGAATTTCGTCCTCGAAATTTGCTATTACTACGGTTAACTATGTTCGAATAGTTGCAAGGTTTTTTTTGTGCATCTTATCTTAAAGCTTAAATTTTGTTTATCATTACTAAGTAGCACCATGTTCTAGTCCATCCTAAGGGATTACCCTTAAACTTAACAAGCATACACTTTTACTTATTATTGCATAAGTTATTAACACAGATCCTAATTATTATAAGCAATAACGCCTAACAAGAAATGTTAGACTACGTGTATTGCAGTCTAATCGTTCATAAGGCTATCATACATAAAAATTCACATAAATAAAGTTTATTTACATTATAAATGTTCCATAGGATACCAAGTCACATTCTACTTTTCCAACATGTTTCATTACGCATCCAATGCATCAATAGTTTCCAAAACCCGATCATTTTGATCTTGTTTCCAAACATAATGTTTCATCTTATACTGAATGTAACCAATATGTGTCAAGACTCACAGTTCCTTGATTATATATCTGAATACAATGTTTCCTACAACATGAACATATCGATCAAGCATACTCGTTTTTCATTTAATGTCTCTTCCAGGTTATTAATATAATTATCTCACTTATACATGACATTTGGCACAAAATTGTACATAATGTAAATCAATTTGTATTCTTGGTTACTTCTTTTTACACCATACATTTATGATTTCTTATCTGAGTCTACCAAGTTATTTATTGATAAACATATCTTTGTTTTCTAAAACCAATAGAGGGAAAGTAACCATTTCAAGTAAACGAAGTCTAACGTATAGATTATCAAGGACTAAGGTGTAACCGATATATTTTAAGTAGTTTAGTTAGGATACAAACAAAATTATGATCATATCGACAGTGTAATTATGAGTAGGGCACAATCACTTTTTATGTTGAATCCAACTAATGTCTTAACTATATACAAATGGAGTTATTGATTCTCTAAGCCTTAAATAGCAAAGAATTGGCTCCAATGAGATAACGATGGTACTACTAAAAGAAGCTAAGGATTTTATTGAAATACTTGTGCCGAGAAATCTTCAGACTAAGGATGTTATCTTGATTTAGGGAGTTTAATCGCGATGATTCCTATCTGCTTCATGGATAAATTCGATCGATTAACGAAAGATTCCCGAATCAAGGTTATTATGGAATTCCAAACGGAAAATTTAACAAGGGTGGATGGGTTAAATTTCAACTTGAATCGATAGCGTCAAATACATAAAGAATTTTGACTCACTATTTGTGTTGGAATATTACTCAGAATTATTTCAAGGTTTACAAGAATTTCAGCTTCATACGAAGTCTTTCAAAATAATAATCAAAGGAAAAATCATCAATCGGGAGGAGGGCATCATCTTGTTTGAATATGTCAAACTTTCTGATCATCCGGTTTGGAATATAAGAATTCAGATATAAAGATATTTAAGGAAGTTTGCGCCTTACCACGAAAAGTTGAAGAGTAGTTCTTTCGATTGCTACCAATAGAATGAAATTGTATCGGGAATTTTAGAAACACTAACAGTATGTTATGGTGTAAAGGAACGAATAGAGCATTTAAAAAACGCACAAAATGATTACATGCTAAACGGACGAGGGTACCTTTGTTCTAGGGTGGTTACAACTTGATCTCTTTCAGTAAGTCCTTCTAAATAGTTTTTCGACACACATCACCCTAATGATGACTTCTTGAACCAAAACCTCAATTAGGTGCTTTTTAGAGATTGAGTCATTGAATCCTCATTGCAATTCTATGAAGGTACCCACTTTGACGAACAAATGGGTATGACTTTCGTATATGATACTATCTATTCCAATGACACATTGTCTTTTATTCATTCACTTTGTTATCGCTACTTGAAGTTAGGAGATGTAGAGGTATAAATTGCTATTGTTTTCACAATAGGTTTGGCAATCAATTATTCTGTCGTTTTGCGTAATCAATAGAATGTTCTAGATTCTTCCTTCACATTATGTAGATGACCGCAATTTCATTGTGTCATCACACTGGTTGTCGAGTTCATTGCTTGTCTTCGTGACTAATCGTTTTACTTCCTCCTATAATCTATAGCCAACTGATTTCTTGTTGAGATAAGATTTTCAACGTATCTCGTTGTCATGAATACTCTCGATGCATTTATTTATTTATTTATTTATTCAAACTAATCGAAGGAATTGTTTATGAAGAAGTGTTTGCACCAGTGGCGCGGCTAGAAGCAATACGACTCTTTCTGGCTTTTGCTGCCACAAGAAGTTTAAGGTTTTTCAGTTGGATGTTAAGTCTGCATTCCTCTATGTGTCGTTGAAGGAGACAGTGTACGTTTGCCAGCCACCGGGCTTTGAGGATCCTATCCACCGGGATCAGGTATATCTTCTTGACAAAGCACTGTACGGTCTACATCAGGCTCCTCGAGCTTGGTATGAGACGCTCTTGACTCACCTTATTGAACACGGGTTCAATAGGGGTCAGATTGACAAAACATTGTTTTATCGGGAAAAGGGCAAGGATATTCTCCTTGTTCAGATATATGTAGATGACATCATCTTTGGGTCTACTGATGAACATTTGTGTTTGGAATTTAAAGAGGTTATGATTGAGAAGTTCGAGATGAGTGCCATGTCAGACATCAAGTTCTTTTTGGGTTTACAAATTGATCAAACTAATGATGGAATCTTCGTTCATCAGACCAAATACATTCAAGATGTGCTAAAACAGTTTAGCGTGCTTGATTGTAAATCCATTTCCACGCCCATTCAGCCCAATCACGGGATTGAGCCTGATATTAAGGGGGAGCTAATCGATGCTACATTATATCGTGGCATGATCGGGAGCTTGATGTATTTGACTGCCTCAAGGCCAGATATTGTCTTCGCTACAAGTATCTGTGCTCGCTATCAATCAAAGCCTAAAGTTTCACATTTGATCGCAGTCAAGAGAATTTTGCGTTATCTGAAGGGTACCCCAGACACCGGTCTGTGGTATCCTAAGGATGATAACTTTTCCTTCCATGCCTATAGTGATTCTGACTATGGAGGTTGCAAGACTGATTCCAAATCTACTACTAGAGGTACACAGTTTTTGGGGGAGAGGTTAGTCTCTTGGAAGTGCAAAAAGCAGACATCTGTTGCTACATCTACATGTGAAGCTGAATATGTAGCGGCTGCCAGTTTTTGTTCCCAAGTCTTGTGGATACAACAACAGATGAGAGACTATGGGTTGAATTTTCTAACTACCCCGATTCATGTTGACAACGAGGCTGCTATTGCTATCACCAAGAATCCGGTGTATCATTCACGTTCCAAACACATTGATATTCGGTTTCATTTCATATGCGACTGCTATGAAAAGAAACTGATTGATGTGGTGAAGATACAAACCAATGAGCAAAGAGCAGAACTTCTCACCAAGGCCTTCGACAAAAACCGTTTTGAGTATTTACTCAAATTAAATGGCATTCGGGTCATGGGTGAGATAATTAAGAATCAACTTCCTTCGTAATCATTTTTTATTGAATTAACATCAGATATTTTATTTTTCTTTTGTGTTTTAGTTTTTAGGGGGAGAAAATTTTGAAAAATACAAAAACATTTGAAAAACCAAAAACACAAAAACATTAAAAAATTAAAAATATGAGAAATTGATTCGACCATGTGAGAAATGATAGCACGTTGTTTGAAATTAGAGACATATCTGTATTATTAAAAATTTGAACACAAATAGTAATTACAAGTACTAAGTATAATGTGTTAGTAGGTTTATAACTTAGTTAGGGTAAGTTTAAACAAAAGTTTGATTATGCTTTATAAGAAACAGATGCTTAGAATGCAGTACTTAGTTTTGTCCTGAAAGAGTGGTAATTTTTCTGACAAAGTGTTTCTTGAACAAAAAGTTAAATTACTAGTTTGATCATGTGCTTAATTTTCAAAAGAAATTCTAATTTTGTTTTTCTTTTATTTTAGTTTAAAGCTGCAAAATTCTTTGCGTATACTTACGTATCGACCTGAGTGTTATAGCTTTAAACGATTTAAATTTGTTTTCTTGGTTCTGATTAAGATTTGGAAAATCTCTGCTTATATGAAAATATCGATCTGATTGTTAAAAGCTTAATCTTAAATTATTGCTTAGTTCATTTTCTTGATCATTTGAGCATATGTAAGTATCAACCTTGATTCCAAGAATTTGAACAAATTCAAATTGTTTTATATTTTGTTATTTTCAAAAAGAAATTCTGCTTTGTTTTTGCATGATCAGGCTAGTTAAAATTGAAGTAATCAGTTTCAAGAACATTTATGTTTAACTAGTTATTCACAAATAGGGGATGTGTTTAAGTAAATGGATTATTATAAAGTGTTTGATAATCTTGTTTAAACTGATATCTTAACTAAGTAATTAAACTTAAAAGGATAAGTATACTGACAATTATCTTGGACTTGTAATTTGCTAATAAATTCATTCTTTAATTCAAACAGATGTGTTGATAATTGTAAAACAATATGATCTCATGTCTGGATCTTTCTCAAACAAAAAGATTTGATTTTTCTTAGTATAGTTAGTTTTGTTAAATTTGTAGTTTAATTGTTTTAAAAATTTTTAAAAAAATTACAAAAAGATTTTTTTTTATCTGACGTTAAATCAATAATTTTTGATTATTTGTTTGACTTTGGAACAATTGAATATGAATTTGTTTTGAAATTTAAGTAAAAATCAAATTTTTCAAAAGGTTCGGCTGGTTTATATTTGAGAAGGTTCGTTGGCTAGTTTCGCTGGTCAGGTTCGCTGGCTAGGTTCGTTGGTTAGGGTTCGCTGACTAGGTTCGCTTGCCAGGTTCGTTCACATGGTTCGCTGATAAGGTTCGCCTATCAGGTTCGCTGATAAGGTTCGCCTATCAGGTTCGTTGATAAGGTTCGGTGTTAAGGTTCGCTTGAGAGGTTCGTTTGGCAGGTTCGCCTGAATAGGTTCGTGCATATATATATCAGGTTCGTCAGAGAGGTTCGTCACTTTCATCTGTGAGCATTCGCGAACCTACAAGCTTCATTTTTTTCGAATTTTGATTCTGGACCTCCCAAACATTTTCATTGATATCTTTAGACTCGGAATTGTTTTGTGAACATTTTTAGGTATAAATCTTGTATTTTTACCGGCTAGATTAGGAGATCTGAGAGTATTTAGGAGTTTTAAGTCGAAGATGTTAATTTGAGTTAAAATCGGTTAAAATTTGAGTTCTGGACAAACTGATTTTGTAAATGTTGTTCATCGTTGAATTTCGAACCTGGGTGTATAAGTTTTATCTTCTAATTCGAAGATTTGAAATTTTGATTTGAAAATTGGAAAGGTTCGCTGGATGAACAGGTTCGTTGAATGAACCAAGGTTCGCCGAACCTTGAAGGTTCGTCTGAATCTGATAGGTTCGTGGTGAACCTATGTATTTCAAAAGAACCGAACCTTTTGGTCAAGGTTCGTTTGACCAACAGGTACGTTTGATTGAAGGTTCGTTCATTCTGAGGTTCATTCATTCTGAGGTTCGTTCATCAGAAGGTTCGTTCATTATAAGGTTCGTTCATATGAAAGTTCGTTCATATGGTTTGTCTAGTTAACAGGTTCGTCTAACTTAGGTTCGCCTAACATTAGGTTCGTCTAAAGGGATAGGTTCGCTGGTCTATACTTAGAAAATTTTTTTAATTTTTAATTTTGTTAATTTTTGTTAATTTTTGTTTCTAATTGTTTATTATTTCTGATTGTAGAAATGGCGAACTTAACCTTTGGTGACAAACACAATGTTTGTGCTTACTTGGATTCTACGACAAGGAATGGCAAGGATTTTCGACCTATGATCGAGTTTCTTCGTCGATCAAGGATATACTACGCGATCTCCAACTCTTGTCAGATCTACCGATCTCACATCCAGAGCTTCTGGGAGTCAGCTCGACTCATTTCTGTTGATGAGGAGTACGTTAATGAAGCGAATGTGCTTGGACAGGGACTTCGTATTTCAGAAGCTAATATCCGACGGGTACTACAGTTTGGTGGTGAGCCTGCTGGTATGACTCTCAACCAGAAAGGTGCATCAAAGGATGTTTCTTAAGGATTAGATTCTTCGGGGCTTACAATTCTATTTCAGTCAAGAAGGGAAAGCTTCCTTTGTAGTATAAGCTGCTGGCACATGTGCTGCTACACTGTCTTAGTATGAGGAAAGGCACGTTTGACGAGCTAAGGGATTTGATGAGATCGGCAATGGTTGCCTTGATATTGAACAAGCCGTTCAATTTTTCAGGAATGATCTTCCGATACATGTCTGACAACGTCACAAAGGCTAAGGATAGATTTTACATGTATCCTCGCTTTGTTCAGATGTTGATTGACGAGAGATTTCCCGAGGGGATGTTGCCAAGAGAAGCTGCTGATTTGTTAAAGTTGAAACATATGACTTATTCGAGTCTAGGTCAAGTCAGAGTTTATCAAAGGAGTGCAGATGCTATTCTAGAGAAGGAGATGATAGGTCATTGTGCCAGGGCTAATTATATAGCTCCTGAGGATAATGCTTGGAGGCATATAGAATCAGAATCTGATGGTGATGAAGATGATCAACCACAACCTCCACCTCCTCCTCCAAGACAACAAGCAAGAAAGTCTACATGACAATCTTCTCGATCATAACCACAGACTCAATCTTCACAGGAGCCTGTTGATGTTAAGATGCCAGAGCTACAGACTGAGGCTGCTGTTGAAGGTGATGGTGAAGATTCATCAGTCACAGAGTCTGAGTATGAGATGGTTCAAGTTGGGAACCAGATGGTGAGAAGATTAAAGAAGAAATTTGCTAAGCAAGCTGAGGAAGCAAGGGAAGAGACTGCTGATCCTAGCGTTGTAGTTGAAGAGGCTGGGTCTTCTAGACCTAAAAGAAAGAAGAAAATGGCTAAAGGGGGGCCATATGAGAAGAAGAAGTCTAAAATTATTAAGATCGTTGTGTCTTCATCTGTTGAGATTTCTACAGTTCCTGTTTCTTCTATTCTAGTGATTTCTTCTTCACCTTCTACTGTTTCTATGCCTATTCCTGCTTCTACTTTACAAACTCATGAGTTTGTAAATGTAGCTACATTTATGCCTGCTTTCACAGATTCTACAACTGTGGCTACTTCAGTGCAAGACACTCAATTTCATCAAACTTATACATCCAAAGATAATTTATTTTCAAGTCTGGATGACTTAGGTGATATCATCTTTACTGTTGATTATGATGATAGTGACATCAAAAGGAGACTGTCTATGTTGACAAAGGAGTTTGAGATTTATAAGAAGGAGAAAGAGAAGAATAATGTTGATCAACCCTCCTCTTCAAATACAAATGAATTGGGTGAACTGAAATCTCAGGTAGCACAGTTGATGAAATGGAGAGAGGATGATATGACTGAGAAGAAGAAGAAAATGAATGAAAAGATTTCTGACTTAGAATTCTTTATCAAGCTACAGTCTGAAGATATTGTGGAATTGAAAAATGAAAACACATATCTGAGGCTAAAGATCAAAGAGATGGAAGCTAAAGATTTGACTACTGAAGCCTCTGGGTCTGGTAAAGAAAAGGTGTTTGTGGAGATTGATGATGAAGAAGAGAAAGAAGAAGAGGAGGAAGAAGAGGAGAAAATAGACTATGGAGAATCTGATATATATGAACATCCGAGCTTCAATGATCATGGTGATGATGATGGAGGAAATGATGGTGATGTTGGATGTGTGAGCAGTGGAAATGGTGTATTAGATTCATTGACGGGTGCTATTGTTGTTTATTCTCCGTCAAAGGTTGCTGAGGATGTTGTTCCTGTTAGTGTTGTTGTTTCTAATAGGTCTACTGGGTGTAATGATGTTGAATTTGAAGATTTAGATGCAATAGAATATCCTGAAAGGGTTATTGATTACTCCTTGCCTACTTTTCTTGATTTATTCAAATAGCATTCTGATATTAACTTGCAGAGAGAGATAGTTGAGATCTTGGTTAATCAAGACTTAGAAGAAGGAGAGATTGTTGGAGGTTATTCTGCACAAGACTGTCAAGATTTGTTTGAGACTGATGATGATCTTATGTTTGATTTTGAAGAAGATGAAGATCTGAACTTATCTGATTCTGAAAAAGATGATATTATTGATGAAGAATTGTTCAATATGAACACTTTGAAGAAAATCTTTGAACTTGGAAGTTTTTCAAAGACTTCATTGGATCCAATTAAAGCAAAGAAAAATATGGATTTCTGGATGGATTATCAGGAGGAGACCAAGTACATCATTTGCATAATTTCAAGATGATGATTGAGGATATGGATAACAAAGATCAAGAAAACCTAACTAGACAATTCAAAAAGTTCAAGATTGGATCTAAGTCCAAGATGATTGGACGAATTGTTAGTTATGGTTATTTTCATAACATTCCCGGAAGTCTAACTGGTAAAGGATGCTACATAGTGAAGAGAACAGATGGATGTCAATATTTTGGGAAAGCTTTGGATTTGATAGTCTTCCATCATTTGAATGCATGACATTGACAAGTTTGAAAATGATTAAGCCTATTCAGACAAATCATAATGAAACTTTTGAGAGACTGTTGAAGAAAGAAGCAAGAACAGGATGGAGTTTGTTGTCACCACAATTCAGAGACAGAATTCATGGATACATAAAGCCTACAGTTTTCAAGAGACCAAGATTAAGGAAGATGGAACAGAATTGGAATCAATGTTTCAAATTCTGGTTTTATGATGAGAAAACATCTGAAGGAGTGATTTTCTTGAAGCAAGAAGACAAATGGAGGGTGATAAGGATGCTTGATCCTGTGTGGATTTCGAACTGTTCAAAGGAAGATATTGATCTACTTAACATAGCAGAGATCTATGCAGATGAGGGTTATCATAACTATGGTGTGAGCTTCAAAGACATGGCAATTCAATATCAAACGATTGCTAGAATGTGTTATACGTTGGGTATACATTCTGGATGCAATTGGGATAATGTGAATTATCTATATGTTGAACTGATGAAAGTGCAAAAAGAAAGAGTTGAAAGAGATGCGAAGTTGGAAGCTGTGAGGTTATCAAAGATACCACATTCGATTGTTATACAAGCGGTGGATAATGTTGTTCGTGAAGAGATTGGAGAATCAAGTGGTGTTAAAGATAAAGATGAAGATAAAGTTGCAGACAAAGAATGAAGATTTTTGATAGAAACTATTAAGGGGGAGTTTGTTAGTGCACATATGTAATAGTTTTCTATTCAAAAAGTTGTAATTATTTTGAGTTTTAAATAGGTTCGGCTAATAGGTTTGTCTAAGGTTCGTCTGGCCCACGAACCTAGACAGGTTCGGCGAACCTATTGCTTTGATAGGTTCGGCCAACCTATAACCTGGAGAAGGTTCGGCGAACCTATTGGTTTGGCAACTTAGGTTCGCCTAGCGAACCTAAGGGTTTGCCCAGCGAACCTTAGGGTTCGGCTGGTGAACCTAGAGGTTCGGCTACTAGAATAGGTTCGGCTGACAGAAGGTTTGGCTGAATTCTTCATAACTTTGACAGAACTTCAGCAAACCTGAGAGGATTTTCTCTGTGTGAGAAAGTATTCTGAGTGAACTTCTTGTAATCATTTGTTGATTAATAGAAGATTGTTTATGAAATTGCTTGCATTTCTTTCATTCTATACATATTGATCATGGATTCCGCACGTGGTTGATAGTTTGTAAAGCTTCGTTATCGATCCTGATCCGTATCACCAAACCAACAAAAAGGTGCATCAGGCTCGAACATGATCTTCACTGGTTATCCTTAAAATCTGACGAAGATTTTCATAGTTATGCTCTTGAGGCTGACTTTTCGCAAATGATTTTTAACTTTATATGCTACCTTCTTGTAACTTTTTTTTTTACAATTTAACGCATTCTATCTTATTTGAGATTGATCCTCCTACTTTGCTTCCTTGCAGTCCTTCCATACTGCTTAATCCTGGTAATGAAACTATTTCCCTCCAGTGACAATCTAGATTAGTTGTCCTTTATGCTAATTCTATTCATTATCTCTTGTTGGTGTTTGTACGAGTGTATTCCGATGTATATCCACCCAATGGTCAAAATCTCCAAAGTGCCCAAACTCTTCAATTCCAGGAGGTCTCTTCTTCCACTATGGAGTAGTCGGTATTCAACTAAAGTCTTTCGTATATCTCCTCATTACTTCGGTTTGTTGAAATTTTATAAGTCGGATAACATGAGAAATCTTCCGGTTGTTACAATTCTGTTTAACTGTTTTAGCTATTAAACTACTTGTCATAACGCTTTGCACTAACCCTATCCCAATATACCGAACATAGTTTATGTATAGGGCATATGTAGAGTCAGGCTACCTGCCTTATCAGCCGCCAGCCCACCACCGTTTCGATATATTACGATAGTGTCCTTGCCAAACGTATTTGACCGTAAATATGTTAGCATATACTTAGCTATAAATTAAACAATTTACTATAACCTACTACACAAATTCATAAGATTCACCTTTATGCTATGATGCACATACCATTTCTTGCAGTTGGTCTTCAATGTTTCTCAAAACATTTATCGGCATTATAAAATATTCTAATCCAAGATTAAATCATTCACCATTTAATCCTTCACTTCTTCTATTTCTGATAATCATCAACTCTAACGCTCCAAAGATCGTTATTTTTTCTTGATATTAATGACCTTCCTTCCCCTTGCTATCATTTGGTAGCTGGTATTGATCGTCGTGTGTCCATGTGTACAGAGGTATCATTTGTCAAAACAATGAAGTTCTTCAAACAATCATATGTTGCCTCATCAAATCTCTTCCATGACCTTCGATATACTGTACACAAAATGACCTTCGCGTCTTCCTTTTTACCTTGCTATCAAAGAAATATCTTGATCACTCTTATGATCAATAGGAACACAATCTTCGTTTGACAACATAACTTCTCAATTTATGCTTGCGGCCTGCCTGCTTCATGTTCTGTCTATTATATTCACCTGGCGGAGCTCCCTTAAGTACTTCTATATTGTTCGTATAAGCCGTCTTTATTTGGTTTAGCATCAGGGGTTCGGTTGAAGGATTCAATAGAAAAGAGTTTCAATGTTGAAACGGTTTGCTTAAGAAATAGCATTTCTGGAACAAAATTTCGAGGGATAGAATAAATTAAAATTCGTATTGAAGGTTCACATTCCCGCTGGGTGAACTAAGGAATTACCTCTCAACAGCATATAATTCGAATACTTCTACTTTAGCTATCAAGAATTTGGGAGTGGTTAAGTTAAAGGTGTGTTCAGTAGAGTCGCAAACAGAATAAACTGTTGACGAAAGTTTAGAGATCGAAGTTGAACTATTAAGGATAATAGAAATAGTAATCAAAGACAACAATGGTCGTTGGTTATTAAAGATGACTAACCTAATGTCGATATGAGAAACGATGAAATGAAGAGTTTCTCAAGCTTATACATATGATAATCTGAATCTGAAGGTGGAGTGCGTGTCGCATAACTTTGATGTCATCACATGCTTTCCCCTGGGTCGTCGTGATTTTTCACTCACTTGTGTAGTCTTGTAGTCAGTTGAGGAGTACGCATAGTTGATGGTCATAATCAAACTTCTGTGGCTATATATAAATTCGATAAAGAAGTACAAAGGAATTTTGAAATTTATAGAATAAAAACCAAAGATTCTTTGACGCCTTAAAAGGATTGGAAGTCGACAACATAAGTACCTTGATAACAAAGAGGTCATGATTCCCATAATTTACATCTTGTTTACTCATGTAGTGTTGGTATTCACATTCATCTTATTAAATACAACATAATTTACATCTTGTTTACTCATATGTGTATATAATCAATTGTTAACTTATTGAAATTAAGCATATTTATAACACATAATCATGCATATGTAATCATACTTAAGCCTTTTATTGTATGTTATTTTATAGATGTATATATATATATATAACACGTGTATGTATATTTAATAATTAATCTACATAAAATACTGTATGTATCATACACATTCATTGAGTTCACAATTTATACAATTTTTCTTAATTTAAGTTTCTAGGTTATTTTAAACACAATGTAACAAATTCCATAAGTATCTATATTACATATCAAAACTAGTAATAACAAATTTAAGCTTATAATTTAAATTCCAATTTATGAATATTAACAATTCGGGTTTCATGGTTATTTATATTTACAAATGCCTCTCCGAATGTATAATATAAATCACACGCGTTTTATGGTCTTATTAAACATTTTTATTATTAACTAATTGTGATAGAACCATATTTTATCTAGTTAACCCAAATGCTCAACCACTTTAACTTGTTTGTTTAAACAATAAACCATATATTAAAAGTTAATGGTGCGCGATTTTACCTTCTCACTCGTTCAATTCATGTTCAATCTAATTTAATTAACCGATCGTATGTTTCATAACCCGAACATGTTTCTAAACTCGTTTTTAAATAACGAATAAAATCGAGCGATCGCTTTTTAAGATGTTGACTGTTGTTGGGGGTTTGACCAGCCCTATCTCAGGTTGACTTTTGTTGAACGACTCATGAATAAGCTCCACACGTGACCACCACCATTCGTCCATGTTGACAATGCTACCACCACCGCCGGTGGCCTGCCGGAACTGCCTTCGCCACTAGAACATTCACCAATACACACTTTAACATAAACTTTCATGAAATCAACATGCATTTATAGACCAAATCTCGTGTAATCGTTTCTTACCTTCGGTTTTTAGTTGGAAACAAGTAAACCAGCAGATCAAACATTCTATACATCCAAAATCGACAACCGAAGGATCCCCATCGTGGCAGCTCCTTCATGAGCCATTTCTGGTCCGATTACTACCACTGTCGGTTGTTCCACAACCACCAACAACTTGTTCGTCACCACCACAGCCGTGATAACGGCTCAAAACCACGTTCAGAATCAAAAACCTTCATAAAAGCAACATGCTTGTGTAGATCAGAGCTTGGGGAGTCGTTTCTTACCTTTTTTTTTGACTCGATGAGGAGAAATCACCGGAATCACCTTGCACAGCCACCAAACCGCGGTCTACGGTGGTCCTTGCGGGAGTCGTAGCCTTTATCACCGTTGCATGTCTCCTTTTTGTTCCTCATTCATCGTCTGAACCCTCCGCAACCTGCTCGAGACCTGGCCTCAGCCTGTAGCCACCATTCGTTTAAGAATAAACCCTAGCCGTCGTCATCTTCTCACCCCGTTTTGATCCTTCTAGAGTCGTTATCTTGCAATGCAGAAGAAAGAAAGGTTGTAGGACTGGATAAGAGGAGATCGATGGTGTGTTTTTCTTGCCTCGCCGCCGCGGCTCCGCCCTAACACCGCCGTGGAGCTCTCTCTCTCTTTCTCGGTCGTTTTGGACGAGTGGAAACGCACACACACAAAAGTGTGTTGTGCAAGTGATGTTTTGAGAGGGTAAAGGGTTTAATCCCTTTTTATACTTAGGGTAAATTCTAGGGTTTACAAAATAGCCTAAAACGCGTATCGATCTCGTCTCGCACTAGTGTTTCGTTTTCGATTATTATTCTTGATCCAAAATTTTATTAGATAAACAAAATAACATAAAAAAATATTATTAAAATGTTTATTTCGTTCGTTATAATTAATTTGTTTAATTATTTTCGTAGAAAGGCGTTAATATCGCGTATACGACGTAGTTAACTGATTTAATTATTTTCTCGCTCCGAAATACATTCTTATATTTTTAATATTTTTAATATTTTTAAATAGGTATTTATCAATGCTATTTACCTCAGCTCGTGATTCAGAACGTTTAAGTAGTTAATGCCGGTTTTTCACACATGATTGTTTTTCCTAGATCCCCTAGTTAATATAAAGGAATACATTTTATATTTCACTTGATTAAATTTGTCTTTCATTAGTTCTTATAGTTATTAATAGAATAATAACAATTAATTTATCGAAGGAATTTATTAAGGTATTGCTCAATTTATGTTAAAAATTTATGAGACTTGATTTATACATAAAAATCTTAATTGGCCTATTTGGGTCTTAAAATATTATTAGGCCTTAATATCTTATTGCTTTCATATCTTATTACAATTTAATGTTTTAAGTTTGTTGGGTTTTCTTACAGTTGTTACATCGGCGAACCTATCTCTTTGATAGGTTTGGCGAACCTACAACCTTAGAAAGGTTCAGCGAACCTATAGGTTTGGCAACCTAGGTTCGCCTAGCGAACCTCAAGGTTCGGCTGGCGAACCTAAGGGTTCGGCTAGGAATAGGTTCGGCTGACACTCTGTATATATAGAAGGTTTGTCTGTTTTTCTCATAACTTTTGGAAATTCTTGGAGAACTGAGTATGTATTCTCTGTGTGAGAAATCTCTGTATGAGTTCTGTAAACATTGAAGATTGATTAATCAAATGAAGATGTTTATGAAATTGCTTGTTACTCTTTGATTCTTACAGATTAAACATGGATTCCGCACGTGTTTAATTGTTCATAGAGCTTCTTGATTCGATCTAGAGCAGATTCACCAAACCAACATCAAGTGGATGGTAACACATGGAAGGTGAATGCCCATAGGTTGAAACACTATATCGGGGGGTCGTTGGACGAAAGCAATGAGGAGGAGGAGGTCCTTCTCGAGAAACCTGAGTGAGAGGAGGAATGAAAGGTTCTTGGGATGAAAGCCCAACCGTAAAGTGTGTAATTTGGTAGTTTTCAAGTGTTTTTTGGTTTGTTTTTCGTCTTCGTTATTGTTTTTCGATTTTCGTTTTTAGGTGTTTTAATGTCTTTTGCAGGTTTTTGAACAATTTGATGGAAAGAAAACGAATTTTGGGCCGCCAGGTATGTACTTTCTTCCTTAGAATTTTTGGTGTAGTTTAGTGAAGTTTTGGGTGTGAAAAATTGACTAAGGCATGAAAATCTGGAAATTCTGGAAAATTGACATCGTCGCGTCACGCGAGGACTATATGGATAACTGTCGCGCTACGCGACAGAAGTTGGTCAAAGCACAGGTTAAACCTTCCTCGCTTACCGCGAGGATTTCTTCTTGCCCATGTCGCTATACGCGACTTAGTCCCAGACCGTTAAAACGTTTTATTCAAGCCCTAGATCTAATTTTTAACCCCAAATTCACTCCTTCCACACCATCACCGCTACCACCACCATCACCGCTTTCTACCACTTTATACCACCACAAACTACCATCCACGACCGCCATACATCATCCCTCACACATTTTACATCATCTTCACTACCACATTTTACCATTTTCACCTATCATCCACCATAGCCAGACCTTACACCAAGGAAAGGAGAGTTCTTCAACTTTTCATCTTTTAGGGAGTGTTTTCAGTCGATTATCAGGTAATGTACCCGTATAATTTCTTTTTTATTGCTCATTGTTGATTTTCTTCATTTTTAAGTAGGTTGTTAGGTTAGATTGATTGTTCTTCCTTTGTTCTAGTATAATGGCAGCTCATAGATGATAAACTATTGTTGGTTTAGTCATTAATTTGCTGCAATTTGTTCATCTTGTATCATGTCGAAACTTGATAGATTTGGGTCAATGTTTTGATTTACAGTGAACATTGTGGTTATGGAAAATGGGAATAAAAAACTGATTTTTAATGCATTTTGGTATAATAGCTAATATAAATCAGTTAAAAATCAGTTTTTGGGTGATGGATTGTTGTTTTGATTTGAATCCATGTTGAAGTTGCCTTTGTGACCGCGAATGAAATGCTATACGGTCTCTGTCTTTTGTCTTGCACTAACATTGCAGTTTCGTGTGTTGTCTAACTCTAATGCAGGAATGTCAGGAGCCGAATCTTCATGGGCAGCATCAAAAAGAAGGAGAGGGCTAGTTCCATGCCCTAGGGGAGAACCAGACTCCCCAGTCCAGGTTCAGAGGAACCAGAGAAACATCAATTATTTAGATGTTGAACGGGTGTCAACTACAAAGACTAGAAAAATTCGTGAGCATACCCTACTTAGTTTTGAGCTTGGTACATTTGAGAGATATAGACTTAACAGGTTTGTTTCCCTTGAATTATTACACCATAGAAATATTCACTGGGAGTTGTGGAGTCAGCTAGGACAGAGAGATAGGATCGAGACGCTCCTAGGGCAAAAGTGGATGACTGCTTTAGCGTGTGATTCGCCTTAGTATAAGGAGCTAGCCTTAGAGTTTCATTCCACTTTCACATAAGATGATGCCAAATTTGAGGATGAGGATACGATATCATTTCCTCTAGGGAGGCGGGTGTATGAGATTTCCATACCAGAGTTTTGTTGTGGCTACTGGGTTTCTTTACTGAGGATGAGGTGATGTCACCTAGGTTTGTTACTTGTCTTAGAGGTGCTTCGAAGAAGAATAGGGATTTCTGTTTGTCTGAAGTGGATCTGAGCGAGTTTTGGGGGACTATAGTTGATTCACCATTCTCTACCAATATGGTGGGGTCTGAGATTAGAGACCCAGTTCTGTGACATATTCATAGGGTGTTGGCGTGTACGATGGTGGGCAGATTTTCAGGTGAAGAGAAGGTCAATTGGATTGACCTGTTTTGTTTATACTGTATGGTTCGAGGTAGGGAGGATAACATAGCATGTGTGTTGGCCAGTAGTTTGCGAAAGGTAGGAGGGGAGGTGCTAGAGATATATTGGATATCGGGCCTTATATCTATAGGATTGCAGATTTCTTGGGAGTTTTTGATAGGTATATGTCTCATTGTTGATTTTCTTCATTTTTAAGTAAGTTGTTAGGTTAGATTGATTGTTCTGACTTTGTTGTAGTATAATGGCAGCTCATATATGATAAACTATCGTTGGTTTAGTCATTAATTTGCTGAAATTTGTTCATCTTGTATCATGTCGCAACTTGATAGATTTTGGTCAATGTTTTGATTTACAGTGAACATTGTGGTTATGGAAAATGGGAATAAAAAACTGATTTTTAATGCATTTTGGTATAATAGCTAATATAAATCAGTTAAAAATCAGTTTTTGGGTGATGGATTGTTGTTTTGGTTTGAATCCATGTTGAAGTTGCCTTTGTGACCACGAATGAAATGCTATACGGTCTCTGTCTTTTGTCTTGCACGGGCAGCATCAAAAAGAAGGAGAGGGCTAGTTCCATGCCCTAGGGGAGAACCAGAGAAACATCAATTATTCGGATGTTGAATGGGTGCCAACTACAAAGACTAGAAAAATTCGTGAGCATACCCTACTTAGTTTTGAGCTTGGTACATTTGAGAGAGATAGACTTAACATGTTTGTTTCCCTTGAGTTATTACACCATATGAATATTTACTGGGAGTTGTGCAGTCAGCTAGGACAGAGAGATAGGATCGAGACGCTCCTAGGGCAAAATTGGATGACTGCTTTAGCATGTGATTCGCCTTAGTATAAGGAGCTAGCCTTAGAGTTTCATTCCACTTTCACATAAGATGATGCCAAATTTAAGGATGAGGATACGATATCATTTCCTCTAGGGAGGCGGGTGTATGAGATTTCCATACCAGAGTTTTGTTGTGGCTACCGGGTTTCTTTACTGAGGATGAGGTGATGTCACCTAGGTTTGTTACTTGTCTTAGAGGTGCTTCGAAGAAGAATAGGGATTTTTGTTTGCCTGAAGTGGATCTGAGCGAGTTTTGGGGGACTATAGTTGATTCACCATTCTCTACCAATATGGTGGGGTCTGAGATTAGAGACCCAGTTCTGTGACATATTCATAGGGTTTTGGCATGTACGATGGTGGGCAGATTTTCAGGTGAAGAGAAGGTCAATTGGATTGACATGTTTTGTTTGTACTGTATGGTTCGAGGTAGGGAGGATAACATAGCATGTGTGTTGGCTAGTAGTTTGCGAAAGGTAGGAGGGGAGGTGCTAGAGATATATTGGATATCGGGCCTTATATCTATAGGATTGCAGATTTCTTGGGAGTTTTTGATAGGTATATGTCTAATTTGATGACTATGGGGCCGGTGACCACACTGATTGATCTGAAGGACCTGCGCATGGCAGGAATAGTTGAGAGAGATGACCCACCGAGATGGGCTGGTTTTGTGGTGGGACCACAAGTGATGCCACCGCGCTGGTCTGCTACGGCAGATGTTATAAGAGGTTCTATCCCCACGCACCGTCAGCGACCCGTTTTCAGGCGGGATATGCCACTATGACAGTACCCACTTTGGAACCATTCCCGACCCACTTACCTTGGAGTCTCTTTGTGACAGGATGGATAATTATCATGATCAGCACAGAGAGTGGCATATGACAGGTATGAGGAGGCAAGAAGATGCGATGAGACACCTAATGACATCACTGCACATAGACATCCCAGAGTTCTACAGAGCACCTGACCAGTAGGATAAGACAGAAGGAGGAGATGCTCATGATTAGTGTGGGGATTTAGTTGGTTGTTTTCACTTTGGTTATGTTTTGTCATGATAATCTTGTGCTTGTGATACTTTGAACTTGGTTATTTGGGGGAGTAGGGTTGGTTGTTGACTGAACTTGACTATGGATATATCATATTTTGGATATTGTGATGTTTTGTTGGCTTTCCTCTTGTGTAGATAATATAGTATGTTTCTGGCATGTTGGAGCATATTTGGCTTGAGGAGATGTTTCTTGGAAAGACTAGCACTCGACAGTCTTATTTTGTAACCAGCTAAGTCTTTTCTAGTTTTCATTTTTCTTTTTAGCTTTTGCTGTTTTCATATCTCTACATTGGGGACAATGTAAATATTAAGTGTGGGGATGGGAAACTGCGTTTTTAGTTTTTGAATTTAAGTCATTTGAGTCATTTCTTTTCAATTTTTGTAAATAAGCTTAGCATTTTTTCGCCCTTGTTAAGATGGTTGCAAGGTTTAAGTGAGAAATGATAATAAAGTCCGGTTGTATGGTTTCAATCATAATAAACTGATTTGATCTAGATCTATGCTTTGGTTATGGGATATGTGGGTAGGCTTAACTGTTTTATCTGTTCCTTAGGATTGATATAACATTACTTAAATGCACGATTTTTTGTGGGAAACATCTTGGGGAATTTAGAATCAATGAAACTGTTTTCTTGTTATTAAAGGAACCTTTGCATAGTAACAAACTAATGTTTTTAAAGTCTGATTTTTATTGGCACGTAAGTACTCTTTTTATGAGAATAAATTCGAGTCTTATAGAGCCTCCATTCCACCAAATAAGTTGAGCTAGAATAAAAGAGATAAAATGAGCTGAAACTTATGTGTCACACGCCGGGTTACAGCCTAGTTGAAACACCACTAAGCTAGGTTAAATGAAAATATATATATATATATATATAAGAAAAATGCTCATACTTTCATCCGCTTCCATTTTAAAAATCTCAGTTTAGCAATTCTTAGTTTGTTTATATGTGAGGGTAGGAAAAACCTTTTCCTTGAAAGCTTGAACTCTGGATTTATTTGGTTTTAGGTTTCCTAAGTCTGGGTCTCATGGATTGAATGCTAGAACATGAACACAAAGGATCATGATTAAGGAACTAAATAATCGGTGTATGAGTTTAGAAGGAAAAATATACTTACAATCTTTTCCAAGGCATATGATTTTGCCAATTTACGCATATGATTTTGATATTTTAAGCTTAATTGATTAGAAATCTTATTGCTTGACTGTGATTCCATTTTGCATACGTCATTTTTAGGGACGAATAAGAGATAAGTGTGAGGATGTGATGTGTTGCAAAACACATCTGTTTATTTATTTGTTTTCTTTGGTTTTTGTACATAATTTGTTAGTTTTTAATTGTTTTTTTAGCTAGTACTTCACAATTATGTAAATGGTGGCCTGCAGGTCATAAACATACACATTTGGCACAAGAATGCAAAGAAACGAGCTTCTGGTAGTGCGAGGACGGATCTGGAAATAGAGAGAACAAGAAAACAAGAATTTTGTGCCCTTCGCGCTACGTAAGGACCATGCAAAACCCTGTCGCGCTACACGACAGGTGGAAAAGACAATAATACCCCTCTGTTAATCATTGGGTTGACCCAACTATTTTGTTGGTTTTTGAAACCCTTCGTGCTACGCGAAGGGTGGTGCTGTATCCGTCGCGGTACGTGACGTGGGGGAAATCCAGAAAAAATGTTTGTTCGATTAAAAACCAAGAGGTGAACGAATACGACCCGAAGAATTGTGTAGTGTATAATCGAATACCATCATTTTCATGGGTATCCCCCATCAAACAAACAACATATTTTCATGGTATCTGTCTAGAGTAATTCACTAGGACTTGTGTCCACACAACATCACATTGAGTATTCGCTGAGGAATACTCGAACAACTCACATCAGCGTCATTTACCATTAGTTGACGCGGGTCAACCAACGGTAATGTAGATGGTACCATAGGTTTGACAAACCTCCACCGCTAAGGCTGGTACGTTACACGCATACCGCTAAGGCTGGTACGTTACACGCATGTACACAAGAAACAACAATTCAGATAAGTTCTGAGGGAACTAGTCACACAATCACATCAGTCAGGGTTGGTAAATGATCACATAAGTGATATTACAGACAGACCACACAACAATAACACGACTTTTCAAATCAAACAGCCGTTCAAGATTTGGTCTTGAACGATTTTCAAACGAGTACACATCAAACAATGTTAAACAACAGGAAAGAAGTGTAAACAGTGTGAATTTCAAACAAGCCAAACATGTCTCCTATATCAGGAGACAGAGCATACACTTCTTTTTCATAACATTCCTTTTACAATCGTCGTGTCGTGTAGAGTGAAGGTACACAAGTGACCAGGCCTAATTTCCGTTAAGGACACCCTCGTAGATCATCGAAGGGGTGGTGGGCTGGCGGTTGGGATGGCGGTAAGTCTGACCCTACGTATGCCCTATACATAAACTGCCTTCGGTGATTTGAGATGGTGTCAGTAATGACGGTCAGATCGACGCACTTGTGTAGCTCATTCGTGTTTTCAACGCCATTCACACATCATATTTCAAACCGCTGTGAATGGAAGGATTTTCATTAAACCTTTTTACAAAATCAAATGTTTTGATTTACAGTGAACATTGTGGTTATGGAAAATGGGAATAAAAAACTGATTTTTAATGCATTTTGGTATAATAGCTAATATAAATCAGTTAAAAATCAGTTTTTGGGTGATGGATTGTTGTTTTGGTTTGAATCCATGTTGAAGTTGCCTTTGTGACCACGAATGAAATGCTATACGGTCTCTGTCTTTTGTCTTGCACGGGCAGCATCAAAAAGAAGGAGAGGGCTAGTTCCATGCCCTAGGGGAGAACCAGAGAAACATCAATTATTCGGATGTTGAATGGGTGCCAACTACAAAGACTAGAAAAATTCGTGAGCATACCCTACTTAGTTTTGAGCTTGGTACATTTGAGAGAGATAGACTTAACATGTTTGTTTCCCTTGAGTTATTACACCATATGAATATTTACTAGGAGTTGTGCAGTCAGCTAGGACAGAGAGATAGGATCGAGACGCTCCTAGGGCAAAATTGGATGACTGCTTTAGCATGTGATTCGCCTTAGTATAAGGAGCTAGCCTTAGAGTTTCATTCCACTTTCACATAAGATGATGCCAAATTTGAGGATGAGGATACGATATCATTTCCTCTAGGGAGGCGGGTGTATGAGATTTCCATACCAGAGTTTTGTTGTGGCTACCGGGTTTCTTTACTGAGGATGAGGTGATGTCACCTAGGTTTGTTACTTGTCTTAGAGGTGCTTCGAAGAAGAATAGGGATTTCTGTTTGCCTGAAGTGGATCTGAGCGACTTTTGGGGGACTATAGTTGATTCACCATTCTCTACCAATATGGTGGGGTCTGAGATTAGAGACCCAGTTCTGTGACATATTCATAGGGTTTTGGCATGCACGATGGTGGGCAGATTTTCAGGTGAAGAGAAGGTCAATTGGATTGACCTGTTTTGTTTGTACTGTATGGTTCGAGGTAGGGAGGATAACATAGCATGTGTGTTGGCTAGTAGTTTGCGAAAGGTAGGAGGGGAGGTGCTAGAGATATATTGGATATCGGGCCTTATATCTATAGGATTGCAGATTTCTTGGGAGTTTTTGATAGGTATATGTCTAATTTGAGGACTATGGGGCCGGTGACCACACTGATTGATCTGAAGGACCTGCGCATGGCAGGAATAGTTGAGAGAGATGACCCACCGAGATGGGCTGGTTTTGTGGTGGGACCACAAGTGATGCCACCGCGCTGGTCTGCTACGGCAGATGTTATAAGAGGTTCTATCCCCACGCACCGTCAGCGACCCGTTTTCAGGCGGGATATGCCACTATGACAGTACCCACTTTGGAACCATTCCCGACCCACTTACCTTGGAGTCTCTTTGTGACAGGATGGATAATTATCATGATCAGCATAGAGAGTGGCATATGACAGGTATGAGGAGGCAAGAAGATGCGATGAGACACCTAATGACATCACTGCACATAGACATCCCAGAGTTCTACAGAGCACCTGACCAGTAGGATAAGACAGAAGGAGGAGATGCTCATGATTAGTGTGGGGATTTAGTTGGTTGTTTTCACTTTGGTTATGTTTTGTCATGATAATCTTGTGCTTGTGATACTTTGAACTTGGTTATTTGGGGGAGTAGGGTTGGTTGTTGACTGAACTTGACTATGGATATATCATATTTTGGATATTGTGATGTTTTGTTGGCTTCGCTCTTGTGTAGATAATATAGTATGTTTCTGGCATGTTGGAGCATATCTGGCTTGAGGAGATGTTTCTTGGAAAGACTAGCACTCGACAGTCTTATTTTGTAACCAGCTAAGTCTTTTCTAGTTTTCATTTTTCTTTTTAGCTTTTGCTGTTTTCATATCTCTACATTGGGGACAATGTAAATATTAAGTGTGGGGATGGGAAACTGCGTTTTTAGTTTTTGAATTTAAGTCATTTGAGTCATTTCTTTTCAATTTTTGTAAATAAGCTTAGAATTTTTTCGCCCTTGTTAAGATGGTTGCAAGGTTTAAGTGAGAAATGATAATAAAGTCCGGTTGTATGGTTTCAATCATAATAAACTGATTTGATCTAGATCTATGCTTTGGTTATGGGATATGTGGGTAGGCTTAACTGTTTTATCTGTTCCTTAGGATTGATATAACATTACTTAAATGCATGATTTTTTGTGGGAAACATCTTGGGGAAATTAGAATCAATGAAACTGTTTTCTTGTTATTAAAGGAACCTTTGCATAGTAACAAACTAATGTTTTTAAAGTCTGATTTTTATTGGCACGTAAGTACTCTTTTTATGAGAATAAATTCGAGTCTTATGGAGCCTCCATTCCACCAAATAAGTTGAGCTAGAATAAAAGAGATAAAATGAGCTGAAACTTATGTGTCACACGCCGGGTTACAGCCTAGTTGAAACACCACTAAGCTAGGTTAAATGAAAATATATATATATATATAAGAAAAATGCTCATACTTTCATCCGCTTCCATTTTAAAAATCTCAGTTTAGCAATTCTTAGTTTGTTTATATGTGAGGGTAGGAAAAACCTTTTCCTTGAAAGCTTGAACTCTGGATTTATTTGGTTTTAGGTTTCCTAAGTCTGGGTCTCATGGATTGAATGCTAGAACATGAACACAAAGGATCATGATTAAGGAACTAAATAATCGGTGTATGAGTTTAGAAGGAAAAATATACTTACAATCTTTTCCAAGGCATATGATTTTGCCAATTTACGCATATGATTTTGATATTTTAAGCTTAATTGATTAGAAATCTTATTGCTTGACTGTGATTCCATTTTGCATACGTCATTTTTAGGGACGAAAAAGAGATAAGTGTGAGGATGTGATGTGTTGCAAAACACATCTGTTTATTTATTTGTTTTCTTTGGTTTTTGTACATAATTTGTTAGTTTTTAATTGTTTTTTTAGCTAGTACTTCACAATTATGTAAATGGTGGCCTGCAGGTCATAAACATACACATTTGGCACAAGAATGCAAAGAAACGAGCTTCTGGTAGTGCGAGGACGGATCTGGAAATAGAGAGAACAAGAAAACAAGAATTTTGTGCCCTTCGCGCTACGTAAGGACCATGCAAAACCCTGTCGCGCTACACGACAGGTGGAAAAGACAATAATACCCCTCTGTTAATCATTGGGTTGACCCAACTATTTTGTTGGTTTTTGAAACCCTTCGTGCTACGCGAAGGGTGGTGCTGTATCCGTCGCGGTACGTGACGTGGGGGAAATCCAGAAAAAATGTTTGTTCGATTAAAAACCAAGAGGTGAACGAATACGACCCGAAGAATTGTGTAGTGTATAATCGAATACCATCATTTTCATGGGTATCCCCCATCAAACAAACAACATATTTTCATGGTATCTGTCTAGAGTAATTCACTAGGACTTGTGTCCACACAACATCACATTGAGTATTCGCTGAGGAATACTCGAACAACTCACATCAGCGTCATTTACCATTAGTTGACGCGGGTCAACCAACGGTAATGTAGATGGTACCATAGGTTTGACAAACCTCCACCGCTAAGGCTGGTACGTTACACGCATACCGCTAAGGCTGGTACGTTACACGCATGTACACAAGAAACAACAATTCAGATAAGTTCTGAGGGAACTAGTCACACAATCACATCAGTCAGGGTTGGTAAATGATCACATAAGTGATATTACAGACAGACCACACAACAATAACACGACTTTTCAAATCAAACAGCCGTTCAAGATTTGGTCTTGAACGATTTTCAAACGAGTACACATCAAACAATGTTAAACAACAGGAAAGAAGTGTAAACAGTGTGAATTTCAAACAAGCCAAACATGTCTCCTATATCAGGAGACAGAGCATACACTTCTTTTTCATAACATTCCTTTTACAATCGTCGTGTCGTGTAGAGTGAAGGTACACAAGTGACCAGGCCTAATTTCCGTTAAGGACACCCTCGTAGATCATCGAAGGGGTGGTGGGCTGGCGGTTGGGTTGGCGGTAAGTCTGACCCTACGTATGCCCTATACATAAACTGCCTTCGGTGATTTGAGATGGTGTCAGTAATGACGGTCAGATCGACCCACTTGTGTAGCTCATTCGTGTTTTCAACGCCATTCACACATCATATTTCAAACCGCTGTGAATGGAAGGATTTTCATTAAACCTTTTTACAAAATCAAATGTTTTCAAAACTAACGTGAACTCACCAACCTAGTGTTGACAGATTTTTTACATGTTCTCTGGTGAAGAACAGGTATAAGCAGGATGACTTAGAGAGAGAAAGATAGGATCGCTTAGAGGAACCTACAACACCTGCATGGGATCTTATTCAGCCTCATCGGCTGCAAGATTCAAGACTTGCTCCTTTGCAAGTAATTTTGAGAGACATCTTTGCAAAGCCCCAAACGTCCAAGTCAAGTTGTAATATAATTAAATTATGAATCAGTTGTAATTTAAATTTATTTTATTTAATGTTTGTTAGTTTCTCATATTATCATGTGCAATGTAACAATCTGATCACTCCGATTACAATCACGCCTTAGGACTATTCCGCCCGACGGGTCCCCGATCCGGCCCGCCGGCCCGGGGTGTGGCAGATTGGTATCAGAGCTATGATTATAGAGAATTAAGTCATTTACTTAAACGGTTAGGCCTAGACTATAACCTAGGGACCTCATGTAGAGAATGTAGGATAGGAACAATTGCATATATTACTTGTGTTTGATCACAGGTATTAATCGTTTCCACTTCGGAGGTAATCAGAATGCCTCCAAAGGAACAGCCATGCGCCAACCTAGAGACCACCGCACTAGCCACACTCATCATTGCGATTCTGGACATCTAGAGCCAAATCAACCACGGCACGCTTCAACCAAAGAATGCCCCCATGGCGCCGAAGACAGAAGATGGAGCAAGCAAAAGGGAATCAATGGGTGAATCCAGCTGCCCTCTTCCCAAGCGACTAAGAACAGACGACCCTGACCAAGAGGCTCCCAGCCACCAAGGAGAACCTCGTCGATCCTACGATGGAACGTTTCCCCTTTGTTCCAAATGTCAGTATCAGCACTCTGACGACAAAGGGTGCAAACTGTGCACTAATTGTGGGAAGCCGGGTCATTGGGCTCAAAACTGCAACACAACGATGGGATCAAACCACAGGCGGTACGCTCGCACTACCATGTGTCCGGCGTTCCTAGTCTCTCAATTGGTACGAAAATCTAAGAGACAGATGAGATAATCCCATCTTAGAGTTTTGGTTAAGACTAGAGGAAGGAGTGCGAACACAATCTCAATCACAACTAGGTAATGAAGGACATGGAGAGAGAGAAAGCAACGGCTCTCCTCAGCGAACAGAGAGTCCGTAAGGGCGCTTTCCGAGACGACTTGAGTAATGTCAAGACAATGCGACTCCAAGGCTCGACCCTGGACACCTGAAAACTACAAGGAAACCAGTACTCACGAGTAGGAGTTAATTCAGGAATCAAGAGAACTCACGCGAGCCCGATATCCCTTCAATTGAGTTTTCTAACACTGGAATCTACAAGTCCCGATAGTATGAAACATCGAAGCCCAATGCGATGAATGCAGACCAGGATAACACAGACAGAAGAAATAACAAGAGAGAAGTTCAATAATTGGGCTGTTAAACTGGTTAAATGAGAGACTTTTGACCACTTCGGCCTGATTTTGAATAGTCACTTCCTACAAATTCAAGGACCGATCGTCGACTGAACGACTTCACGTGAATGAGATCTGACCATTAATTTTTGGACTTGAAAGCATATTAAAACACGGACCGCCTACAGCCATGATCATTTCTCTACCACAATACTCTATGACATACGACTTGGTCATAGATCGAAGAAATTGTGGGGAGGTCAACTCCAAGCGGTTGACGCTAGAGGAAATAGATAGTAATTACCTCATCCCAAAACACAAGGACTTTAATCCTTTTTAGGAGGTAGTACTAACAGTACAACGCGTCAAGGAAAAAGGCATAGGCCTTACATGCCTAAATGTGATGTTATGGTGGAGGCGGAGACTGCACACCATCGACAGATTGAAAACAAGACATCTTCTGCCATTTTCTTGCGAATCATCATTCCCAAAATGGCTGTGTAGTTAAGTCTACTTACATCGCTCAGGTCAGCATGATCACAGCTAAACCATAACGAAAGGTGACACCAACACTTCTCATTGGGAAGACTACAAGCAACAACAAGAGCTGAACCTCAACAGGGAGGGCTTACATGTTGTGAAGACAACTTGAAACATTCTTCAAAGTAATGGAGGCGAAGTCTTTATCAAATGGGATACCTCCCGGAACATAAAGGGTCAGGATAGATACACATAGAGAATGTAGTGTCGATGACTGCAACGGCTATCAATAAGTCGATCCTAAGGATGAATGTGAAGAGAGGGTCGAGGATTGTCTCAGCTCAACACATTAATATCGCGGACGGTGAAAGAACAAACAAAGATGTCAAGAAATGATAATTTTTACCTCCCAAATGAGTATCACCCTCAATAGGTCAACATCTAAGGGCACGAGAACCCTTCCTGATCGAAACTCACAGTAGGAGGTCAACATAAATTCCACATGGTGAGATGAAATCATCCTCTACACGCGGCGTCTAACTCACCCATTCATAAAGGGACACCATGAGCGAATCAAGGAGGGATTTCCATACGAGCTTGAAGGGATTGGAAGAGAAACAAGTCATGACAATTCTGAGAGAACTGCGCAGTCTGATTGTTAGTGAACATATGTAATAGTTTTCTATTCAAAAAGTTGTATTTATTTTGAGTTTTAAATAGGTTCGGCGAACCTATAGATTTGGCAACCTAGGTTCGCCCGGCGAACCTAGAGGTTCGGCTATCAGAATAGGTTCGGCTGACAGTGATGTATATATAGGAGGTTTGTCTGAATTCTTCATAACTTTGACAGAACTTCAGCAAACCTGAGAGGATTTTCTCTGTGTGAGAAAGTATTTTTGAGTGAACTTCTTGTAATCATTTGTTGATTAATAGAAGAGTGCTTATGAAATTCCTTGCATTTCTTTAATTCTATACATATTGATCATGGATTCCGCACGTGGTTGATAGTTCGTAGAGCTTCTTTATCGATCCTAATTCGTATCATTAAACCAACACTGATTGTACAATGTCACAACCCAACCAGGGTGCTTGACTAACGATTGATTCAAAACACAAAGTAGCGGAAGAAAACATAAATAATTAACAATTTAACCAAAGGTTTGGTCTAAGTATCTAATTTTTACAATATATCTACAAATATGATTTAACTAGTGGTAGATTGTCTAGAGTTATTGGGTCCATCCAGGCATCAGCACACTTAATTAATCGTTAAGCCAAGTTCTTCAGTTTTAAATGTAGTGTTCTTGTTCAAGCAACCAAGTATCCGAGCCATACCTGCGTTCTAATTACCTGAAAGACATGCTAAAATACGTCAACTATAAGGTTGGTGAGCTCACGAGTTTTAGTATATAGACACAGTAATAAATAACATGTGACAATTCAAACCAATACAACCAACCCTGTGCCATGCCCAGGCGTCTGCCTCTTATACTGTTAGCCCGTGACAAGGTCACTCTAATCTGCTTCCCATTCCGAGATTCGTTCATGTCCTCGGTTTAAATGTGTCATGATGAATATATGCCACAACGGTTGACATTAACCTCAGTGGGGTTTCAACCCTATTTTTATAAGGCCACCCTTTCGGGCCACTGTGCGTGGGGGATTCCCCAAGTAGTACTACTCATATACCCACCGGCTCTCCTCCGGAGTTAATGGTTGTATCTGGTGTTTCATATCTAGGGGAAGCAATTAATTTTGAACGGACGTTCATTATCACATAATCAAAATTTTATAAACAGTTTAGAGCATGCTTTCAGTATCCCAAAACAGTAAAAAGAAAAGGAATCACATGAACTCACCTGGTTGCTTTAACTAGTTCCTTTTGTTCCTTTACAAATATGTCATTGTGCCCTTATGCATGATTGCTATGTTCCCGGAGTTATCACCAAAGCAGGTTCCTATTCGTAATCATCTATATGTGTATAAGTTGTCGATGTCATACATTATGGTTGTTGATTGTGGTTGAGCTCTTTGGGTTTTTGTATTTAAGGTTTAATAGTTTAAAGTTTCACTATAAAACCATACCTAATGATATCTTATTATACAATTGTACGCATAAATGTTTGTGCAATGTTATTATTAATTGATTTTTAATATAGTTACAAGTATATGTAGCTAGTATGCTTATGATCTCTAGGATAAATAAATTTTATTATGACTAATGGTCTTAAATTTTATAAATGGTTCACTGTTGTTTGCACGTTTTGAGAGACAATCAATGTCCAAATTGTATAAGTATATTCGTGTTAAAGGTAAATAAACATAGAGTCTTATAAGATTGACAGGATAATTATAATAATTTATTCGCCTAATGTGACATCCAGTACCAGATCGTCCGGCAAGTCCGTACGGTATGTGTACTTCCACTATTTACTATGTGTAAATACGTTGATATGAATAGCGCTTGTATTAACAGAATTCAAAATACAAGAAACAGTTGTACGTATTTATGGGTAAACGTAAATACTGTAAGTACAACACTCACGATAAACAATAGTTGTTAGTATTTAGGTGAAAACCTAAGTACAATTAATACAACAAAGCAAGAGAAACAACAGTGTTCAAGTAAATAACAAGAACAAGTCGGTTGCGATCTGATATCCACAGATGACAGGAATCAGATGGCCGACAAATCAGTACGAAAACAATGTGAAAACAGGAAGTTTAGTTGAGTCAGTCAGTGAGGAAACACAATTCAAACACAATTACAGTGTTATTTCAGAATAACGAACTGATAGTGTGCTTGCGTGGGTGACGATTCACAGAAACATATCTGTGAGTTTAGAGTTCTGAAATAATGACTGAAAAGTAAAAAACAAAAGTCGGAAAGCAAAATCATCGTCGTGTTCGTTCGGGTGACGATTCGAACGAATACGCGTGAAGGTGACGCGATCTGACGAAACGAAAACGAAAAACGGCACGAACGACAGTAAATTAAGAAAATAAAACATTTTAATGTTTTACAATTTTGAAACTCATCAAAATTAATTAAATAAAACTATTTTTATTTAAAACCGTAAAAACGCGCGCTACGTTCCTGAAACGCAACGAAAACGCGAACCGAACAACAAAAACGAACCCGAACACCCTCGGGGTATAAATACCCTAAATTAGGGTATTTTCCTCATTTTCTCGTCATCATCTCCCCCACAAAACCCTAATCCCGGTTTCAAGACCCACCACCATTCTCAAACTTCAAACCTCCATATCTTAGTCATTTCTCCACCAAATCGCCTCATTCTTGAACCTAAACGAAGATCCCATCGTCCTCTACACGAAAGTACAAAGTATCCGTTCCAAAACTCACATGAATCGAGGTAAAATGAGCTGCAAAGTAGCGAAAACTAGGGTTTTTAACCCCTTTTATTCGAACCATGCTTCAACCGGTTCTAGAACCGCTCTTTCGGTCTTGGCCCCCGAAAAACACACCTTTGCAACACACCATCATGAAACACCACCATTTATGCCATCATTAGGTCGTGGGAATCCACAGGGAGGCGATCGGCCGAATCAGACCCGCAGCTAGGCCAAATGGCCTAAGGTCGAATGACCTTGGCCGAAGTGCTTCATTCGCTGATCACCTCCTTTTCGCCGAAAGATAAGGGGTCGAATGGTCTCATTCGCCGGCCAGACTGTCGCCACCATTCGCAAGCCATTCGCCCAAACTCACCACCCATTCGCTGAGCCATCTCATTCGACCACTAAACTCAGAATGAGCTTCATGCGCCAGCCACCATTCACCATGCCCCATTCGCTCGGTCCTTCTTATTCGAACCTCCACATTCGCTGGTTAACCATTCTACCTAACCCTATTCGGCTAAGCCCTCTCATTCGAGCATGAGTCATTCGACGACCATCTCATTCGGCCAAGGGCCACATACGGCTGGACAGTGGTTCGGGCACCACCATTCGGCCTAAGAGCCCTCATGCGGCTTGAGCTTAACCATTCGACCTAATGACATTCGACCATGGGTTACATGAAACAAGGGCTAAGGGATAACCATGCATGGAATATTGGTTGTTACTACAAAGGTGGTGATGGGTGGGGTACAATGTATTTCACAAAACAACGAACTTTATAAGGAATGTGGGTTACTTAGTTGATAACTAAGCCTCAACTATTTCATAGTTAACAATGAAAGCAAGTAATGTTTGAACTATAAACTTAAGTTCATACTTAAGTTGATTTTGCAAAGTTTCATATCAATACAATTAATTAACATATTATGACAATGTTTTTAGTTTTCATGCATGGATTTAAGGCAAACGAGAATAATAAAGACTAGGTCGTTAATCATAAATTAAACCAACATACCATACTCAATCTAAGTTGATTAAGTGTTAGTATAATCTAGAACAAATGAACAAGGCCGAATGCAGACCATGACCGAGACTTACTAGTGTTAGCCAAAGGTTATGGCTAACACACACCCACATACACACACGTAAATCTTTACAACATCTACTTATAAATGACAAACATTGTAAAATCAACACAGGATCGTGAAAACAATATCAAGAACAACAAAGAGCGCGTGCATTCTCGTTTAGGCTAAGTCAACCCCCAACTACTACAAGTTGAGTTCATATGCCCCTTTTCTTTAATCTTAACTGATTTTAAACTCTCGAGGCTGAGAAACATGCTTAACTTTTAATTATTTAAAAGTTTAATGTTTAACATATTGCTTATACTTTGATTAGATAATATCGATTGCTTTATTATCATTTATCATTGTATGCATGCTTGTATGATCATGATATGACAGAGATAACCTAGATGAATATGATAATATAATTTCATAACTCATCAACACAATAAAATAACCTAGTTGTAAGATTATATCTCACAACACTTAGTTATTCTGACTAGAACAAACATTGAGATGAACATAGATGAACATGATGACAAAAAAACTAAACACACGAATGATATGAAGATAACACATCTTTATAACATCATTCTACATTAGAGTTAACTAAGCGTAAAAAGTCAAGTACTTACAACACTTAGTTTATAACTCAACACATATTACAAGGGAACATAGTACAAGGATCAACCACCACCTGAGTCGACTAAGGGTAATAAGACTAGTTTTTATTACCGCTTAGTGACAACATGGTGATTACATGGAATAACAAGGAATGATAATCATGATAATGTAACTTCATGATAACAACATCATTCACACGATAATTAACATAACATAATAAGACAAGTTCTTATTTAACTTTGTTAATAACACAGAGTACATGTGACAAGGAGAACAACAACACGTATGAACACGATTACAATTACTTGCTATTGACCTGTTGTATTATATCACTTCGATCATGTGCCAATTGTTCAAGTTGATCATGTAAGCCCCTATAATTCGCTGACCAGTTAGTTTGACGTGACTAAACCGACGATAGCATAGTGGTACCATAGGTTTGACAAACCTCTAGCTTGTAGGTCTAGTACGTTAATCGTACTTATTCATTGGCCGGTAACGTATGACCGGTGACAGGACGACCACAAGTCAGGTTCTGGAAAGCGACACATGGTGATATTAATCTGCAGTGATAAGTAATTAATCCAGCGGAAACCCTATTGACTAGTAGATTGAGAAAGTGATCTTCTCTCATGTTACACTACTAGTAATAGATTTCGTTGAGGACACTGTACATACAAGGTGGTAGAGGTAAATTGGATGCATTGTATTCTAATCATGTGAGGATTACAATGGATTCCTTTTAGGCTCTATGCACTATAGTTCAGGAACAAATTACAAGTGGTTAACAAACACTCTTAATATTTAAAGGTGAAACAACAGTTAACCCCACAATTATAGAATAATACAAGGATCTGATTAAATAAATCTAATTTCCTTAATACAATGAGGGTGTATCAATACTTCGGTTTGATAACCAAATCCCTCTAACTCTATTATTCTACATATGATAAACAGATGAATACATAACGAACAAGTCAATCATTTGGGAGATGAAAATGGATATTCTTAGTTGTATTACAAGTAGTGTGGACTTTGATTGAGTATGTAGTGGGATGGCGTCTGGGCTTGACCCTTTCGTATTCCCTATATATAAGCATACTTGATCGAGTGAAATACTACTTGTATATATATAACTAAGGAGAGGCCATTGGGTGGAACAAATGGATTCAATTATTGCAAGTATCAATTATGACATTGTTACCGTGTGTATGAACAATTCAAGGTTTTCAATATTCAAACTTATGAACTCACCAACCTAGTGTTGACTTTGTTTTAAATGCATGTTTTCTCATGTGACGAACATGTTTAGTCACCAGATTTCAAGATCATAGCTAGAGGACTTTTAGAAGACCTAGCTGCATTTTGTGTGATCATTACTTTTGGAGTGACAAAAACATTGAATCATATTTTGTAGATCTTGTACAGTTACAAGATATAAACACATTGATTCTTTTGCATAGATTTACTGGGTTAAATTATGAACGATACATTGTAATTTAACTTTGTAATTCTATATCATTGTCATGTTTACATTTCTCAATTATACATCATGTGCTATGCAAACAATCTGATCAATACGATTATCACTCAAGATATCGCGCCCCGGGAACCTTCCGCCCGACGGGAAAACACGATCCGTTCCCGCCGGCCCGGGGTGTGACACCTAACTTGTTAGTATTAGAGATAGGTTATATGAATTTCATATAAATTAAATATTAACAGTTAACTTTAGTATCTAGGATGTTACACATGTTGGAGTCATTGTTTATACTAAATGTTGTAATTATTATAAATATTAAATAAAAGAATGTTTAAAAATATTCATAACTAAATTTCTATGTATAAATGAAATTATACATTCTTAGATGAAACTATTATTTAAAATAATAATAAGAACATTAATAATAATAATAATACTAATTTCACTAGCAATATTAATAACGCTACTATTGTCAAATTTTAATTAATAGTAGAAATATGAAAATGGCATAATATCATTTGCTAGAATGAATAATCGTGTTTTTAATAAGCTTTATTATTTGTAAACATTGAATTACAAATCTTTAATGTGTCGAGTAGGATTACTCTTATAATATTAGTAAAATTTTTAAATAATCTTAAAGGATTAGAAAATGATTATGTTAATGTTGCTAATAATAAAAATGATACTTATAAAAATAAATAATCCTATTATGAATTCCAACGAATTCATGGTTACATAGAAATTTAGTAAAGTAGTGGTAATATATGTAAAATCATATTAAGATTGAATTAAAAATTTGTATTAAGTTCCTAATTGTTTAACACTATCATTGTATATTATCCTACAAACGTGTATGTATAGTATGTATATGTATATTTAATGATTTAATACCTACTTGAAATCATATATGTATTATACACCTTCATTGAGTTCTAAAAATATAAAATTTTATTTAATTAAAGTTTCAAGGTTATTTTATACTCAATGCATCAAATTCTATATAAATTACGTAAGTATCCATATTTTATATGTTAAGACTTGTAATACCCATTTAACTTGTATTTATCATATTTAAATGTACATATATATTACAAGTGTTCTCATTAACACTTTGTACAATTTATTATGTTTAACAAATGATTCTAGCTTTCCAAAGTCATATTATGATTAAACAATTAGTTGGTTTAAAATCTATAAATTCATTCAAGATAAAACTCTAAACATATCTATCGCATATATAATATGATAAAACCAAATTATAAATCATATTCATTAGTCAAGTATTGATATATTTAGTATATGTATAGATGTTTATATACATATTTTTGTGTAAGTATTTTATATTTGTGTAATTAGGTATCTTATTTTTATTAATGACTCATGTACAATTATATTTATTTACGTATACGTCTCTGAATCTCTACATAAATCACACATGTTATATGGTTCCAACCAACAATTGCATTTTAAACCAATTATTTCTAATTATATTTTATGTTAGTTAACCCAAAAGCTCAACCAATTTAGTATATTTGTTTAAACAAATAAACCATATATTAAAAGTTAACGGCGCGCGGTTTTACCTTCCCACTCATTCGCTTTGCATATCCAAACCGATTAAATTATGCGTACGCTTGTTTCATAAGTCAAACATGTTTCTAAACTCGTTTTTACGTAACGAATACAACCAAGCGCTTCGTTTTTGCTTTTGACCAAGGCTGTCCGGGTTTGACCCATCCTATACGTGTCTGACTTTTGTTGACCGAAGCTTGGAACACACTAAAACCCTAAATCCTGTCGCCTCCAGCTTGGACCATCACTGTGGCTGCTACACCACCACCACTAACCTCAAGAAGCCGGTTATAGAGTGGGGACTTGGACCGAACAGCCTGCACCACCACCCGAACCATCGTCCACCCCTTGGTGACCACTCTATCCCCTCCTCCACCTACAACAACACCACCGGTCATGGCAGCACCCCACCGGAGACAAATCACCGCCGAATGAACCATCAAAAAGAACATATCAGCACTAAAACGATCAAAGAGACAACATGCATGTGGAAATCGGGGCTCGTGGAGTCGTTTCTTACCTTTGTTTTTCGACTGGATGAGGAGAAATCACCGGAACCACCTTGCACAACCACCAACCCGCCTTCTACGGTGGTCTTTGCAGGAGCCGTAGCCTTTATCACTTCTGCATGTCTCCTTTTTGGTCCTCATTCATCGTCTGAACCCTCCACAACCTGCTCGAGACCTGGCCTCAGCCCGTAGCCACCATTCGTTTGAGAATAAACCCTAGTAGTTGTCATCTTTTCACCCCGTTTTGATCCTTCTAGAGTTGGTATCTTGCAATGCAGAAGAAGCAAAGGTTGTAGGACTGGATAAGAGGAGATCGATGGTGTGTTTTTCTTGTCTCGCTGCCGCGGCTCTGCCCTTGCACCACCGTGGCTCCGCCGGTCTCCACCCTCAGCTCCCGATCTCTCTCATGGTGTGTTCGAGCGGCTGCACACACACACGTATATGTGTGTGAGGGCTGGACAAAAATGAGGGGCAACAAAGTGGGTGTTCCTTTTTATACTTAGGGTGTAACTACGGTTTAACACGCGTATCTTTCTCGTCTCGCGATCGTATCTCGTTTTCGTTTAACATTCTCGACCCGACACTTTCTAACTTACGTAAAATAACTTATAATAATATGAGAATGTTTATTTTGTTTGTTAAAATTAAATCGGTTAATTAATTACGTTGAAAGGCCTTAATATCGTGTATACGGCATTTTTGACTGATTTTAAATGTTTTCGCGCTCCAAATAAGATTCTTATATTTTTAATGTCACCAATATTTTTAAAATAAATATTTATCAATGCTATTTACCTCAGTTCGTGAGTCAGAACGTTTAATTAGTTAATACCAGTGTTCACACATCAAGTTTTGTTTTATAACCTTCATTTGCATGCCTCGACCTAACGTGTACGGATAAGTTATCCTTTAAATTTATTGGTAATAATATTATCATCACTTTATTGTAGCTATCTACTTTAGTTTATCCATCACAGTTCAGATGATAGTGTGATCGAACGTTCGTTTAACTTACTTCACTATTTACATAAACACTCGTTATATGTTCATCTTAATCATCCCTTTAGATAGTGTTGGTTTGGTGAATCTGATCTGGATCGAATCAAGAAGCTCTATGAATAATTAAACACGTGCGGAATCCATGTTTAATGTTAGTGCATTTTTGTAATAGTTTGCTATTCAAAATGTAATTTATAGAAGTATTTGTATAGGTTCGGCTTAAGTAGTGCTTAGGTTCGTCTGGCCCACGAACCTCGGCAGGTTCAACGAACCTATTTCTTTGATAGGTTTGGCGAACCTATAACTTTGGAAAGGTTCAGCGAACCTATAGGTTTGGTAACCTAGGTTCGCCCAACGAACCTCAAGGTTCGGCTGGCGAACCTAGAGGTTCGGCTAAGGATAGGTTCGGCTGACAGAAGCTGTGTATATATAGAAGGTTTGTCTGATTTTCTGTAGACTCTGGCAGAACTTTGAGAACTTCAGAAAACCTGAGTGTGTATTCTCTGTGTGAGAACCTTTCTATGTGAAAGATTTGTAATCAATTGATTGATTAATACAAGGTGTTTATGAAATTACTTGTTCTTCTTTGATTCTTTAGAGATTAAACATAGATTCCGCACGTGTTTGATTGTTCATAGAACTTCTTGATTCGATCCTGATTCAATTCACCAAATCAACAGTGGCATCAGAGAATTTGGTAAAGTTCTACACAAGTTTTATCAAAGAATTCAAGTGATTTGAAGATTATGGCTCAAATTTCTTATATTCTTGATTGATTGCTGTTTTGAGTTTGATTTCATCATAAATTGTTGTGGAATACAACAATTCACGATTTGGTAGTGTTAATTTGAAGATTTGGAAGGATTTTCTTAAAATTTTGGAAGGTTTTCCCTCCAAAATTTAGAATTTTGCTGTACAGGTTCGTGATCCGAACCTGTGAGTAGCTGGAACAAAAGGTTAGCTGGAACTTATAATTTTATGAGGTTCGTTTGGGTTTTCAGAAGAGGTTCGTGGATTTTCAGCTAAGGTTCGCTGTTTTCTACAAGGTTCTTCTGAGGTTTTCTGCAAGGTTCGTCTCAGGTTCGGTTGCAAGGTTCGTCTGATAGTTCGCCTGAAGGTTCGTTGCTGTTTCAGCAGAGGTTCGTCTGAGTTGAGGTTCGCTTGTCTCAAGGTTCGTTGCTTGAGGTTCGCAGCTTAAGGTTCGTGTGGTTGTAGGTTCGTGACTGGAAAGGTTTGATTCTTAAGGTTTGTGTGATACAGGTTCGTCTGATTAAAGGTTCGTGTGACTGAAGGTTCGTTCAGTTCACACATTGCTGAAGGTTCGCTTGATTCAAAGGTTCGTGAGGTGAAAAGGTTCGCTGTTTAGAAGTTTTGAAATTATGGCGGAGATGTACGCGGCAATGGCTAGTCAGAATACTAAGATTCAGAGCATTCTGATTAGTGAAACCGAAGTGGGAAGTACGAACAAAGTGCCAAAGCTGCTAGATTTGCCAGACTATGACAATTGGAAGGGTAGATTTGGACATCAATTTCATGTAATTTGATCAGATCCTTCATCATCTTGAAGTTTTTCTTGAAGTTCTTCACGTTTTTGTCAACAAAAAGCTAGATCTACGAAAAATTATCAAGTTTTTGAAAATTTTGATCCGATAGAAAGATGCGCCTCGAAAAAACGAAGATTTTGACTACTTATACGCCTTCTAACTCCAAAAAAGAAGATTCTAGAGCGTTTGGTGAGGTTCTACACAAAAATTCAAAGAATTCAAGTGATTTTGAAGGTTTTAAGACTTGAAAATCATTGATGGCTTAATTTTTTCTTTTCTTGATCGATTGATTGCTGTTTGTGACTGATTTTATCTTAAATTGTTGTTGAATTACAACAATTCACGATTTGGAGGTGTGATTTTGGAGTTTTAGAAGGATTTTTCAAAGTTTTGGAAGGTTTCCCTCCCAAAATTTTTGAATTTTGTGCTACAGGTTCGTGAGGCGAACCTGTGAATTGCTGAACAAAGAGGTTCGCTGTTAGAAGGGTTTTTCAGAAGGTTTGTTTGTGTTTCTAAAGAGGTTTGTCCAAGTTTTGCTCAAGGTTCGTCTGATAGTTCGCCTGAGGTTCGCTGGTTACTATTCAAGGTTCGTCTGAGGTTTGGGTGCAAGATTCCTTCAAGGTTCGTCTGTGTTTCAAGGTTCGTCTGTGTTGCAAGGTTCGTCTGAGATTCGGTTTCTAGGTTTGTGTGATAGTTCGCCTGAAGGTTCGTTTGGGCTGAAGGTTCGTCTGGTTTCAAGGTGCGCTTCTTTCAGGGTTCGCCTGTTTAAGGGTTCGCTTGTTTTAAGGTTCGCCTGTCTATAGGTTCGCCGGTCCAGAGGTTCGCTTGAAATCAAGGTTCGCTGCTCAAAGGTTCGGTTTGTTGTAGGTTGGTCTGTTTGAAAAGGTTCGGAAAGCTTGATCTTGAAAAGGTTCGCTGCTTAAAAATCAGAAATCATGTCTGACATGTACGCAGCTATGGCTAGTGAGAATTCCAAACTCCAGAGCATTTTGATCAGTGAGACAAAAGTGGGTAGTGATAATAAAGTGCCAAAGTTATTGGATTTAGATGATTATGATAACTGGAAGGGACGTTTTGAGACTCATCTAAATGGCACAGATACAAATTTGTGGGAGAGAATTTTATCTCCTTATGAGAGACCCAGGGTGGTTGGTACTGATCTGTTTCAACTTTTAGAAAGATTGGATGTAGATGAGCGAAAGAAATATGACTCCGAGAAAAAGGCTTATTGGTTATTGAGTCAAGCCATTCCAAACCAAATTCTACATCAATTCAATGAACACAAGACTGCTTACAGTCTTTGCAATGCATTAAAGGCTAGAGTTGAAGGCAACACAATTCTGAAGAAGATGAAGGCAACAGATATCAGGAAGGAGTTTGAAAATTTTCACATCATTGGAAATGAGACTCTGGATGCATTAATCACCAGATACAGACATCTGTTAACCGAAGTGAGAAAATATGGCATTGAGTATTCAAAAGATGAGAAGATTGATTGTTTAGCTGATGCCTTACCAGATAAATGGAACTCATTGGTGATGATATTGAGAGAAAATCTACCTGGATTGACATTGGTAGAATTTATTCAGAAACTTGAGGAACGAGAAATGAAGGACAAAAGGAGAGCGAGACGAGTGAATGTCACACAAGATCCTTCCTTGTATGGTGTTTCTGTTACTACACCACCTGCATCATCTGCAAAAATTCAGACTGCTTTTGTCTCTAGTACTTCAGAACGTACTAATGTTCCTTCTGCTTCTACAACTACAAGTACAAGTTCATCATACGCTAACAATGAGAAGAAGTCTGACACTATACTACCTCCAGTACAGCTCAACACTACCAATTTGGGAAAAGTTACAGTTGAAGCTGTTAAAGATCATATGTCTATTCTTTCATGTGTTGTCAACGCATAGGATGAACAGGTGGCAGGTAGAATTGGGAATGCAAATCTGACTTTTGAAGATTATGCACAAATTGATGAAGATGAAATGGAACTGATAGATACGCAATGGGCACTGGCGTGTGTCATCCGCAGAATCAATCAGTATGAGAAGAAGACGGGAAAGAAATTCACATTTGACCGCAATACCAAATTTGGATTCAATCCAAAATCCACTCAGTGCTATAACTGTGGTGAACATGGTCACTTTGCAAGAGAATGCAAGAACCCAAAGAAGCAGGGAAATCTGAACCCATTTAAGCCAAAGGAAGATTATCAGAAATGGAAAGAGAAATCTGAAGAATCATCTTCTAAAGCACTTGTGAGTCAAGCTGATGAGGGCTATGACTGGGGCAAACAGTACGATGATCTGATGGGTGATTTCATGGCTTCATTGGAAGAAGACTCTGAGAAAGGAAAAGAAAAGGTGGATGAGCTGAATGAGGTAAATAATGATCTGCTTGAGATGATTGATAGACTGAAAGAGATGAACTCTTAGCTAACTTTTGATCTGAGAGTATGCACAGAAGCAAATAAGAGTTGATTTCAAAAGAAAAGGCTTTTGATAAGAAGATAATTGATCTTAGTAAAGAAAATGAAGATTTGAAGATCAAGGTTTTACAAAACAATCATGTTGTGTCTGTGCATCTTGACTCAGTTAGAAGTTAAAAGTGGAATTATCAGCAGCCAAAGCTGAAGCTGAGTTACACAAAGGCAAGCTTGAAAACTACCAAAATTCTGCATATGTCATCGATTACTTTGCAGCAATGCAAAGATCTTCGCATGATAATTCTAGTATTGGTTTTCATGCTGTGCCACATCCTCCCAGTTATGTATCGAGACCATAACTTGATCCGGATTTGTAAGTTAACCTACTTCATTAAAGGAGATTGTGTCTGATCATGTAACTGAGGTTGATGAAAGTGTATCATCTCTTGAGAGTGAGTTGTTGATTATGATGCTCCGATTATCGAGGACATCACTGATTCAGAATTCCAGCTGAGATTCTGAGAATGATTGGTCATCAAGTTAAGAGTGTAGAGAAGAAGAGTCCTAAATTTCAGAAATCAAAGTCTGAAACAAAATCAGCTGAGAAAGAAGTGGTTAAGCAAAATGTTGTTTCCAAACCAGGATTAAAAGTCAAAACTTCCTCCACTCTCAAGCCAACTGTGTTTGTTAAGTCTTCCAATACATAGAAAGGAGAGTCGAGTAATGTTTTTCAAAAACAAAAGGGTTTTCTGAAAAGGTTGATTAGAAGTTTGTCAAGATGGTTGACAAAAGTAATCAAATTAGGGCTGGAAACAAGGGCAAAACAAGCTTTTTCAAAAGAATAACTTCAAAACAAAAGTCACTGGTTTGAAACATAATGGGTCATCTCCATTTGTTGCATCTAAGTCTTTGGGTTCATCCAAGAGTTATGATGTTTTAAAAACCAAATAGCACTTCACAAAGGAAATGCTACAGATGTGGGAGATTGGGTCATGTCATTGCTGACTGTGATTTGGATACTTGCAACAGATTTCATACTTTTACTCCACAGAAACAAGACAGTGTTTTACTTGTGGAGGAAAAGGACATATTTCAGCAAATTGTCCAAATCACAAGATCAGAAAGAATTCTGTCAATGACAGTCGGGTGATCCAATCTAGTGGGAGTCCTAGGAGGGGAAAGCCTAGTGAGGAGGAGATGAGAGTCCTCAGAAAATTGATTCTGAGTGTGTCTGGGTTAAGGAAGAAAAGTTACAGAAAAGCAAAGTTTTAGATAACAAACAACAACCTAAAAGATTGGTGAAAAAAGATATCATCATCTGATGATGAGTTTTATGACAATTTTTCTTCTAAACAATTTTCAAAACAAAATGGTAATTCTAATTTTTTTTGGAAAATTCAGACACAGGTCAGATGATAAACTTTTGTGAGAAAGGATGAATACTTAGAAGGGGTCTTCAAGTAATTCATCAAAACTGAATGGCAAGAGGCTATTCAGGGAGACAACGCCGGAATGGCGGGAGTCATCCCTTTTGGTACTGATAAAAATTTTAATTTATTGTGCAGGTGGCATTCATCGGCCATATCAACAGTCGCTGCATGTTGATAGTGGATGCTCACTGCACATGACAGGAGAGTTAGGATTGTTGAACGAATTCAAGGAAATGAAAGGGTTGTGTGATGTTAATTTGCAGGTGACAAAGGTGGTCAGATTATAGAGTGTGGTAGTTTGATAATGGTGGTAAAGTTTCGTTTGACAATGTGAATTACTGCAAGGAGTTAACTAACAATCTTTTGAGTGTGTCACATATATGTGAACAAAGGGTATAAGGTGTTGTTTTGATGATAAAAAGTGTTATGTGCTTCAACAAGGAATTCAGATTCATGAAGAATGGATACTGATGACTGCTGACAGGAGTAAGGATTATATGTTTTGGACATGGCTAAGGCGGAGACTGTAAATAAGGTGGAGACGTGTCTGTGTGTCGAAGGAACCGAGGATACTAGGTCTTGGCACAGACGGAGGTGTCACATACATATCAGGAAGATGAATTATTTAGTGCATAATCACTTGGTTGAAGGAGTACCGGTGAAACACTTTAAACTCCCTGATGTGTGTGTGTCTTGCAAGAAGGGTTGGAGACATTGTACAGTTGAGAGTAAGGCGTGTGCGATCAGACAATGGGACAGAGTTCAAGAATCAAAAAATGGAAGAATTTTGTAACTCAAAGGGCATACAACAGCAATTTAGTGCACCGTATGAACCACAAATGAACGGTGTTGATGAGAGAAAGAACTGGACATTGATTGAGCTGCCTAGAACTATGCTTGCTGATTCGAAGCTCCCCATTACATTCTGGAGTGAAGCCGTAGCGACCGCCTGTTTACTTTTAACCGAGTGCTAATTGTGAAAAGACATAA
>SZYD01000374.1:0-47458 GCA_009363875.1 Mikania micrantha | reverse complement strand
AACGTTGTAGCTGATGCTTTGAGCCGGAAGGAACGGGTCAAACCCTTGCACGTCAGAGCAATGGGAATGACTGTGCAGACAAGCTTACACGACAACATCATACAAGCACAACAGGAGGTTATTGAACGTGAAAACTTGAAGAAAGAACTTGATTGCGGTATGGAGAAACATTTGGAAACAAAACCTGATGGACTTGTTTACTTCAAGGATCGTATCTGGATTCCTGTAGTAGATGAGTTAAGAAAACTTATTTTTGATGAAGCACACAAAACCAAGTACTCTGTGCATCCCGGTGCTGATAAGATGTATCAAGACTTACGGGCATTTTATTGGTGGCCGGGTATGAAGAAAGACATAGCCGAGTACGTTGGTCGATGCCTTACGTGTGCTAAAGTAAAGGCAGAACACCAGAAGCCGTCAGGTTTACTGGAACAACCTGAAATTCCACTCTGGAAGTGGGAACAGATAGCGATGGACTTTGTTACAAAGCTACCCCGCACTTCCAGTGGACATGATACTATCTGGGTTATCGTTGATCGATTAACCAAGTCTGCTCATTTCTTGCCTATGCGAGAAACTTACTCGATGGATAAACTAGCGAAGCTTTACATCAATGAGATAGTGGTACGTCATGGTGTGCCATTGTCGATCATTTCGGATCGCGATAGCAGATTTACATCAAGGGTTCTGGCAGTCATTGCAGAAATCTCTGGGGACGCAATTAAACTTGAGTACAGCTTATCATCCACAAATGGATGGTCAAAGCGAACATACTATCCAGATCCTGGAGGACATGTTGAGAACTTGTGTTCTAGACTTTGGTGGTAATTGGGACTCTCACTTGCCACTAATCCAGTTCTCCTACAATAACAGTTACCACAGCGGCATCGGTTGTGCCCCATTCGAGGCCCTTTATGGTCGAAAATGTCGGTCACCGATCTGTTGGTCAGAAGTGGGAGACAATCGTATCACGGGGCCAGAACTTATTCAAGAAACTACAGACAAGATTGCTCAGATACAACAAAGGCTACAAGCAACACGAAGCAGGCAAAAGAGCTATGCCGATAAACGGCGCAAGCCGTTGGAATTCCAAGTGGGAGACCGTGTCATGTTGAGGGTTTCTCCATGGAAGGGTGTAGTTCGTTTTGCAAAGAAAGGCAAATTAACACCACGATACGTCGGACCGTTCGAGATCATCGAACGCATTGGTCCTGTGGCGTACAGATTAAGCTTACCGGATGAACTTAGCGGTGTACATGACGTGTTTCACGTCTCAAACTTGAAGAAATGCCTTGCAGATGAAACTCTTATCATACCAGTTGAAGAAATTCAATTGGATGAACACTTACGTTTTGTTGAAGAACGTTTAGAGATCATGGATCGCAAAGTTAAGAAACTGAGGCGAAGCCGTATTCCTATCGTAAAGTTCGTTGGAACTCAAGGCGCGGACCCGAGTTTACTTGGGAACGTGAAGATCACATGAAGAAAAAGAACAGTATCCCCAACTCTTTACAGAGGAAGTCGTACCGAATAACGAGTCTTAAATTTCGGGACGAAATTTCTCTAACAAGGGGAGACTGTAACACCAGTGCCAGACGCGTGCCGGAACAGTGACCGCAACAGTAAACTTGTACAGTAACTCAGGTACACATTATGTGAAACTATGTTTATACTATTGATGCATTCTGATTAACATGAAACTATTAAACGATTTTCTGAATCTGACTGAAATCTTAGGATTTAACAGTCAGAAACATGTCAGACAACACAGTGTTGAAACATAAATACTTGATTTGATCCTATGGTGTATAAACGTATGTGAGGTTAAACAAAACAAAACCTTAACGGTTGTCATTTCAGAATGTTAAACAGACGAGTTATTCGTATAGGTGACGATCTGTACGAATGATTCTGATGGTTTAAAGTTCTGAAATAATAACTTAACAGTAGAAAACAAGAATCAGAAAGCCAAACCATCGACGTGTTCGTTCGAATGACAATTCGAACGAATACGCGCGATGGCGACGCGATCTGATGAAACGAAAACGAAAACGAATAACGATACGAATGATAATAATTTCAAGGAAATAAAATATTTCCTATTTTACAATTTTGAAACTCATCATAAAACAATTTAAATTAAACTATTTTATTAATTCGCGAAACAATAAACGAAACGCGTAAAAATAACGAAATTCGACAAATAAATTTATTAAATGAAATTTAAAATAATTATTAAAATTTAATAACATCCCAACTGTTAAAAATAATTCTTTTTAATTAATTTACGAAAGACGCGCATTACGACCCGGATACGCGACGAAAACGCAAACCGAGCAACCAAAACGAACCCGAATACCCGCGGGGTATTTAAGCACCAAATGAGGTGATTTTCTCATTTACTACACAACCTCTCTCTCTCTACCCTCTCTCTCCCGTCCACTTCTCTCTCTACCAACAAAAACCACCATTTTCATACTTTGAAGCTTTATACCTTGCTCAAATCTCAACCAATTCGCGTGTTCTTTGAGTCTAAACGAAGATCTCGAAGCCCTCTACGTGAAAATACAACGGATCTGAAGTGTAGCCCATTGAAACTTGAGGTATAGATGTTTGAAAAGTCTGAAAATGAGGGTTTTCATTTCTTGTTTGGTTACATTAACCCTAACCGGTTAACTCTCATGCTATCGTGACCCCCATGCCTCGACAACTATATCGGTTACACCACGACACATGAACAACTTTAGTATTCGGATGGTTGAGCATGATGATAGGTTACAGGTTCGTGGGAATGGTTGAGAGGTCGACCGAACCCTAGAGCATCAACTACACGAACCTTCTTGTCACTGGAAACCACCACCGAACCCACAAACCATAGGCGAACCTTGCAAGGGCTACGAACCTTGTGTTGCTGATCTTTGCATGTGCGGTGAACCTTGCATGGTCATATCATCCACCTAACCTTCATCATTATCAGGTGAATCCTACTGGTTCGCACAGCTGAGCAGCGAACCCTCCACGAACCATTCAGAACCAGCCGAACCTATGCATGTGCCACGAACCCTCCTTGCACAACCCATCAGCCGAACGTTTATGCTAAAACCATGGCCGAACGCTGTTGCTGCATGAATCACCGAACCCTCAAGCTTTAGTTGCTGAACCTAGAGTGACACATGGGCACAACCAAACCATTTGATAAGAGCCGAACCCTGCCCTTAGCCGAACCCTTGGAATCTTGGGCGAACCATAGACCAAGAAACCCCATAGGCAATAGACTTGAAACTTATATATTAAACTTGTAGCTTGAAACCATATGTTGGATGCTTATGAGGCTTAATGCTTATACTTGTGAAACTTTATACTTTAAACATGAGACTTGATGCCTATGCTTGTGAAACTTTATACTTTAAACATGAGACTTGATGCCTATGCTTGTGAAACTTTATACTTTAAACATGAGACTTGAGGCTTATACTTGTGAAACTTTATACTTTAAACATGAGACTTGATGCTTATACTTGTGAAACTTTATACTTTAAACATGAGACTTGAGGCTTATACTTGTGAGAACTTTATGCTTAAACATGAGAATTGATGCAAACCTATGGGATTCATGATGAAACTATGTGTGGACACTTGAAACTTTATGCTTTAAACTACTACTTGCGCATGAAACATTGTACATGTATCTAATCATAGGCTACGTAATTGCTAAACGACTGGTAGTCCAGAGCTTGTACCTATGGATAGAGATACATGTAAAACATAAACTTAACGATGCTAAGCTATTACCTATATAAGAGACATGTAACTGCTAAACTTCTGGTAGTCCAGAGCTCTTGTCTGCTTATATGAGGTATGTAATTGCTAAACATAAACATAACGATGCTAAGCTATTATCTATATAAGAGACATATAATTGCTAAACTTCTGGTAGTCCAAAGCTCTTGTCTGCTTATATGAGGTATGTAATTGCTAAACATAAACGTAACGATGCTAAGCTATTATCTATATAAGAGACATATAATTGCTAAACTTCTGGTAGTCCAGAGCTCTTGTGTGCTTATATGAGGTATGTAATTGCTAAACATAAACATAGCGATGCTAAGATATTATTTATATAAGAGACATGTAATTGCTAAACTTCTGGTAGTCCAGAACTTTTGTCTGCTTATATGAGATATGTAATTGCTGGATTACTTGTGTATGCATGGCTTGTGTCTATGTATAAGATACGTAATTGCTAAACGACTGCTAGTGCAGAGCTTGTATCTTATATAGGAGACACGTAATTGCTAGACTAATCTTAACTAATCTATGAGCTACGTAATTGCTAAACGACTGCTAGTGCAGAGCTTGTACTCACGTATGAGATTAGGGACAGCTAAACTATGTGCGCGTGAAACTTGATGCTTAACGAACATACTTCGAAACTAACACTTGAAAACATTATATACTTGTAAACTTTGAACAGAAAACAAAAGCTTTGATGAGGAATGGGTTGATTGATAGGTAAAATGCTTAATTATTATTAACAACAGTGTCATATCCGAATTAGTATGTGGTGGGATGTTGGCTGGGCGGGCGGTAATTTCGACCCTACATATGCCCTCTATATAAGCATACCGATTTGGATATTACATGTGGAGTTAATGAGGTTAAGGTTTTATCGAAGGAGGTTTGTGAAACTATTTTAAAGTTGTAAACTTTATGAACTCACCAACCATTGTGTTGACTCTGTTTTCTTACATGCATTCTCAGGTGATGAACAGGTTTAAGCTAAGGCTTTTGGATTTGCATACTAGGCGGCCCAGATAGAGGACCTAGTAGACTTTTGAGAAACACATCTTTGTTGATGATACATATTACTTTTGATATCTTGTACATATACAAGATATAAACATGTTATTCTTTTGATAGGTTTACTTAGTTAAATTGCAGAACATTGATAATGTAATTTAACTTTGTAATCCTAGTTATCATTTCATTGTGATTTAGTTATTCTTAAACATTGATGCTATGTAAACAATCTGATCATCTTGATTATCACCCACGATATCGCGCCCCGGGAACCTTCCGCCCGACGGGGACTCCGATCCAACCCCGCCGGCTCGGGGTATGACAGAGGACTAGTACCGATGCTGCCTGAATAGTATGGGAGGTCTCAATGACGGCAAAGGTTTGAGATGGCAGCCCCACGTCGATTCTGTTAGTTCCGACCAGCCCCCATGTCGCCGATATTAGGGTGGCCGACATAATCACTATCGACGGGAGTTCACTCCCTCAACCGAGGACCTCGTCAACCCTCCAAACCTCGGTGAGATTCCATGATTTCTGCCCGTCTCGACCTTGTTAAACTCGGCAGTAGCTGGTTCACTCGATGTGGACTACCGATAATATTCCCGGGTGGGTGAGGATCTTCGATACTATTCCCAGCTCTATCTCCTTCGATTTTGAGCATTTTAAACTTCAAAACAACTTGTTTCTTATGTCCTAAGCATGTTTTTGTGCATCATCTAGCTGATTTGAAGGAGTAAAGCTGGTTACAAGTTCAAGCAACAAACTGTGAAAACTTACCTTTTTCTGCAGAAACTTCTCTCTAAGATTCCGGCCGATTTAGCTCGAACCAGATCCGATCCTTTGTACTACAAGCTTCCTCTCGTTGAGACGATCGTTTCGGTATATTATTTGCGCGATTTGGCTAAGAAACGAGTGAGATATTGAAGTTTTGTGTGGGATTTCAAATGAATATTCAAAACCGGGAAAAAGATGAAAACTCACTTTTTTTCAGCCAACTTCTCTCTAGTTCCACGTCCGATTGAGTTTGTTTTTGAGTAGATCCTTTGTACTTCCTTATTCTACTCGTTGAGAGGATCGTGTAGACACCAAGAACGCGAAATTTGGTGGTCGTTTGCTATGGTTGAGTGTGTGAGGAACTTAGAGAGAGAGTAGAGAGAGGGTGGCGATTTTCTTTAGGGTAGAGAGAGAAAGTGATCAGCGACCATGTGGAAGAAGATGAGTTTAAATGGGTTTTTATACCCCGGTTGTTTACCCGCGTGTTCGGTCTCGCTCGGTGTCGGTTTCGAGTATTTTTACGCGCTAAGGTTGCGTAATTAGATAATTGAACACGTAATTTAGGTTTCTTGGATTATTTTAGTGAGTTTCCAAATTGAACCGTTAAACCTCGTTATTTCATTACGTAACGTTAATTACGTGTAGTTTTTACTAATTTAGTTTTATAAATTCTTTTTAGGTGGTAATTCCTAATAAATATTATTTTTATTATTTTAACGTTCGTAATTGTTTATTTTCGCCGTTTCTTCAGAAAACGTAACTTACGCGCATTTTCGTACAGAGCGCTAACTGTACGAATACGATTGTACGTTTCACTTTCTGATTTGGTTTTCTATTTTTCAGTTGTCATTCAGAACGTTAAACCCAGAGATATGTTTGTGTGAATCGTCACCCACGCAAACACTCCGTCAGTTCATCGTTCGTAAACGATGATGATCTGTTGTTTGAATTGTACATTCTCACAGACGGACTCAACTAATCCTAACTGTTTTCACATTGTTATGAATACTTTCACATTGTTTTCTCACTGATTTCGTCGGTTATTTGATTTCTGTTATTTATGGAAATCAGATCACAACCGATATGTTTATGTCTTTCGTACTCTTCTTTGTTTTTTCACATGATTTGTTGAATTTCTGCATTTGAATTTTCATTCAAATACATACAACTGATATACTGTTCTATAGCCCTTTTTCACCCGACTGTTTATTAAATAGTTATTCAAGCATAGTTATACACACATAGTTATCTACACATAGTTATTTACACATAGTAATAGTGTATGTACACATACCGTACGGATTGCCGAACGATCTAGTACTAGCTGTCACATCAAGACATATTTGAAGTCCTAGGTATTCGAATTTTAAGTATACTCGAATCTCAGAAATACTCGAACTCAGCAATGTACCCGAAACACCTGATGTATTCGAAACTATCAAGAACCTGTGTATTCGAAGCTTTCTATGTATCTGAACTTCAAACCTTTACACGAATTCAAACTGTAATCGAAATCCTCAAGTAACCGAAACCACCCAGTGTATTCCAAGAGCCCAAGTATTCGAAACTCCGATTGTACTCGAATGCCCAGTGTATTCGAAATCCCTTTGTTTAGTAAAATGGATATTGAAAATATGTCAAAGCTTCCGGTTCTTTTCTCGTTTAATGATTTTTCATCTTGGATTACACAATTTGAAGCTTTTATTGAGCTTGTTGACCCGAATCTCAAAATTCCTATATTTGGTGGATATTTTCATCCTAAGCTCAACGGAGTTTTTAAGAATCCATCAAGATTGAATAAAGAAGAAAAGGAAAGTTATGATTGTGAGAAGAAAGTTTTAACTTTGCTTTCTATGGCAATCTCCAAAGATATTTTTCAGACTTTCAAGCAGATCAAGAATTCTAAAGATCTTTGGATTGCTATTGCCAACTTGGGTAATGATTCTAAAATGAAGAAAGATACTAATGATTTAAAATATGTGATTGATGAGCTGAAATCTGAAATTATGAGACTAAATAAAAGATGTGATGAATTTGATTTGTTGAAAGAGGAGAATGTTAGATTGAAGAAAGACATTGAAGAGTTTAAAATTAAATCTGAACTCCAGGAAAAGCGGATGGATGAAGATCATGTTGATATTTCTAAGGAAGTATTCAAGTCAATATCCAAACATGTTGAGTGTCAGAAACAAAAGAAGAGAAGGGACAACAAGGAGGAGGTCAAGAAAGTCAAGGAACAACAAGAAAACGACAAAGTGTCAATCTAATTGACTTATTGACAAAGGCTTTTAATGATTATTTTCAAAAAGAAAAGATGAAGACAAAACATGTTTATAAACCACATGCATTTAATTCAATATATTTAGTTCCCATTGTGAAACAAAAGAATTACAGAATTTATGGTGGTTTTAGACGAAGAAATACAATGTGCTTTTATTCGTATGCTGAATCTTGTCAACCATCCTGGAATAAGCAAAGATATGGTTCGAGTATGGATGAAAAGAGATGGCATCATATTAATGATAAGATTAACAAAGAATCTGAATGCCAGTTTCATGAAAATGAAACAATTATATTGAAATCCAAACCAAAGAGGGTTTGGAAGGCTGTTAATTCAGATACCCAGGCTATTACTAAAGGGGAGACTGTTAGGACATAAAGTTACTAAAAGCTTTGGATAATTAATTCTTGATATTGGAGTTTAATAATTCATAATACAGTTTAGATACTTGAGATAAATGAGAAATAATCTAAGAGACTTGTAGATCTTGATCTGGCATAAGATACTTGCTGGAAGCTATTGTCTGTCTCAAATGAGCTGATCAGAGAATAATCACTGAGCTGTTGCTAAAGGGGAGTCTGTTAGTGCACTGATTTATCAACAGCTTTCGATGATTATTGAAGACATTGTTTTTAGTCTAGATTCTGTATTTGAGTTGTATTTTGTATTTTTCATTGAATTTCTCTAGTAATTTTTTCCGATACTAATAGTATCGATGTGAGTTCCATCGATACTAGTAGTATCGACATGTGTGTTGTCGATACTAGTAGTATCGGTGTGATTAGTTGCCGATATTACAAGTGTTGATATTATTGATAGTAGTTGCCTATATATAGGCATGAGTTTTTCATTTGTAAGTAGTTCTTCATTCACACTATTAAGATACTTCTTTGAATCTAGAGAGAGAAACATTGTAGAAAGACTTTGCATTTCATTCATCTTTGTAAAAGTCTTGTAATCCGATCTTCTTTCAATGAGAATTTTTACACACACATCGACACGTTTACGAATTCCGCGCGTTTACGAGTTGAGTGATCTCGGTTTGATCCTATTCAAAGGGACTTTAATAGCCTCGAACTCCTTACACAACACCGAACTTGTGGATCCATATGATGTTATCAACATAGATCTGGACAAGAATGAAGTAGGCCTTATCTTTTCAAACGAACAAGGTTTAATCATTGGCTCCACGTGTGTATTCATTAGCAAGGCGGTGATCGGTGAGTGTAGCGTACCAAGCACGAGGGGTTTCATGATGACCGTACAAGGCTTTATCTGACTTGTAGACATGGTCGGGATGCAGCGGATCCTCGAAGTCAGGAGGTTGACATACATACATTTCTTCCTTAACCTTTCCATACAAGAAATCCGTCTTCACATCGATCTGATATGCAATGAAGTTCATGTATGAGGCATATGCAAAAAATATACGAATCACTTCAAGTCTTGCAACGAGAGCAAAGACTTCTTCGTAGTCAATTCCTTCCTGTTGGTAGAAACCTTCAACTACTATAAGGGCTTTATTTCTGATGATAATACCCGTATCATCCCTTTTTTTTTTCTGAATACCTATCTATTTCCAATTGGCAGCTGTCCTTTGGGTAAGGGCACCAGATTCTACACCTTTAGTTTCTGTAACTACATAAACTCTTCCTGCATAGCCTCGATCCAGCTAGATTCCTTTATAGCCATCTCGATATTCTTTGGTTCCACCTGCGATATAAAACAAGAATATAAACAAGAGTTAACTGGACCGGACTGGCTTTGTGAAAGAGCTCCCTCATTTTAAGTAGTCGTAACACGAATGATCTTGCTTCTTGTAAGAACTCCTTCAAAAATTGGTCCAATGATGTTTTCTACTGAATGATTTTTGTTGATGGTTGAAGTGGGAATGTCCTCGATAGCTAAGTTGTCAAGCAGATTGCTGATGTGAGTGAGTTGTTCTTCAGTGGAGGATCTGGCATTGTCATCAAGAATAGTCTCACTTGGATCTTCATTATAATCCACACAATGCTCTGTAGGAATGTTGTTGGAGAATAGTGGATTATTGAAGGTTTGATGTGATGAATGAGATGTTTGATGAGTCTGTGGAATCTGTAATGTCTGAGAAGTTTCTGCAGTCTATGGGAGAACTTCAGTGACCGATTGTTGGTAACATTTGTATAATAGATGTATGTACGGACGATACTCGTAAGCGCTTGTTGTAATTATAAGTTCTTTGTCAATAACAATGTGGACATTTAATGAGAACAGGTAAACGTTCAACAAAACATAACACTTAAGGCATGGGATTCTATCAATAACGAGGAATCTGATGTCTGACATCATAAATAAATAAATAAATCATGTAACACAAAATAAACCAAGGTTGAAACACAAACGATCTTAAGGAACCAAATACAAAATGATAAAGGATAACATTCGAGAATATTAAACTAACAACGTATTCGTGGGAATGACGATTCGCACGAATATATCTTAGGGTTTAACATTTTTAAATCATATCTTATAATTAGAAAACCAAAATAGAAGGTAAAACAATCGTCCTGTTTGAACGGGTGACGATTCGTACGAATGAGAAAGGGTAAAATAATATTTCACGTAAAATATGTATTAGGAATTACCACTTCAAAAGGGTAAAATAAAACTATATTAACAAATACGTAACATTTACGTAACGTTCCTAAAATAACGCTCAAACGCGAAACCGAGCGAACCCGACAGCGTGTATAACCACCCGGACTAAGGGCATAAAACCCCTCATTTAATGCTCAAACTACCAACCACAACCTCTCTCTCTCACTAAAATCGAAGGTCTCTCTCAACACTTTCTCTCTAGAAAACCCACACTCAACCCTATCAAACCTTCACCAAAATGAGCAAACTTGGTGTCTAAACGATCCTCTCAACATAAGGAAGCTAGAAGTACAAAAGATCCGTCCTCAAACGAGCTCAAGCAATCAGAAATTTAGAGAGAAGGTTCAGACTTTTAGGTTTTTCCACTATTTCAGCACCATTTGAACATAAAACCGGTTTCAGTTATAGTAATCAATAACAAGAACAAAACAGTGTGCAATCATATTCTGTGTATCAATGTGAATCTTATGAACTTGTGTGTATGTTGTAGGCAATTATTTAGTTAATGGCTAAGTATATATCTATTTATTTATAGTCAAATACGTCGGGCAAGAACACTATTGTAATATATCGAAATGGTGGTGGGCTGACGGCTGATAAGGCAGGTAGCCTGACTCAACGTATGCCCTATACATAAACTATGCTCAGTATATTGGAATAGTGTTAATGCGTAGAGTTATGACGAATAATAGAACAAATAAACCATTTGAACACAATCGTATTGCATAAGCGAGACTCGATAACATTATGGTTGACGATCCATAAAGTTATCAATGTCGAATTTATCATTACGAATAAACGTTAATAAATACATAGACTAACCAAAAACGTATATAATTACGGGTATAGTCGTAAATATATTCATTAACGATTAAAAACAGACGAACATTTCAGAATGCGTAAAATATTTTATTTTATATTTTTACAATTTTGAAACTCATCAAATATAATTCAAAAATCTTGAATATAGATCATTTACGCGAACCCGAAACCGATCGAACCCGATCACGCGGGAAACCATTCGGGGCAATTTATCCCCCACCCACATTTTATTGCAGCTCCATCTCTTCTCTCTCTCTAAAATCCGTCCAAGCTCTCTCTCTACAATTTCTCAATTAAACCCACAAGCTACCATAGCAATACTCCACCAAATCGCGTAAATAAGGTATCAGAACGTCCAGCTCGACGAAAGGAAGCTTGTAGTAAAAGGATCTGCACTAGCTCCAACCCAATCGACTGAAAATCTAGTGAGAAGGTTCGTATTTTCAGGTTTTACGTCATTTCAGCAAATCTGAGTTTAAAACCAGATTTCGAACCTTTAAGACTCAAGAATCTGTGATGTAATGATCCTAACAAGCGTTGGGACAACTTGGATTAACCATGGGAAGGCTGACAATGGATAGAAGGGTCAAAAGAGCATAGTATCGGCACAACCCACCATTTATTGCAGCTCCATCTCTTCTCTCTCTAAAATCCGTTCAAGCTCTCTCTCTACAATTTCTTAATTAAACCCACAAGCTACCATAGCAATACTCCACAAAATCGCGTAAATAAGGTATCAGAACGTCCAGCTCGACGAAAGGAAGCTTGTAGTAAAAAGGATCTTCACTAGCTCCAACCCAATCGACTGAAAATCTAGTGAGAAGGTTCGTATTTTCAGGTTTTACGTCATTTCAGCAAATCTGAGTTTAAAACCAGATTTCGAACCTTTAAGACTCAAGAATCTGTGATGTAATGATCCTAACAAGCGTTGGGACAACTTGGATTAGCCATGGGAAGGCTGACAATGGATAGAAGGGTCAAAAGAGCATAGTATCGGCACAACCCACCATTTATTGCAGCTCCATCTCTTCTCTCTCTAAAATCCGTTCAAGCTCTCTCTCTACAATTTCTTCATTAAACCCACATGCTACCAAAGGAATACTCCACCAAATCGTGCAAATAAGGTATCAAAAATTTCACCTCGATGAAAGGAAGCTTGTAGTACAAAGGATTTGCCTTATCCCCAGCCTAATCGACTGAAAATCTAGTGAGAAAGTTCGTATTTTCAGGTTCTTCGTCATTTCAGAAAATCTGAGTTTAAAACTAGATTTCGAAACTTTAAAACTCAAGAATTTGTGATGTAATGATCCTAACAAGCCTTGGGACAACTTGGATTAACCATGGGAATGTAGAGAATGGATAGAAGGGTCGAAAGAGTATAGTATCGGCACAAGAGAACTCATCATCTCATAGTATCGATGAGATCAGGCTTTCAGCTCATGTTTCATCGATATTGAGAGGTTCGATGGCTACATGGTGTTAGAACCTATTTGATATTAGCAAGCATACAAAATTCCAAATTCGATGAACAGACCCCACGTCAACATTACTAATGTCGATGATCTAGTATTGATGCTAGTGTCGAGTGCCAATAAGTAGTTTTGACGAGAGGGGGACTTGAACTTGGAAGGGTTATCATGTCGATATTATTGCTACAAGACTTAGACCATTCCAGATGAGCCTTATAGATTGTAATCCAAGCAATCATGATGTAGAGTTTGGTCAAAAATTGATAACATCGGTGACCCTTGATCGATACTAGTGACCCATCGATATTGGTAGTATCGATGGGCATCCCTAGTGAGTTTCGGTCGAGCTAACCATCTCTACGTTCCATGAATAGTCCAGATTCATTAGTAACACTTAAAAAAGAATGATCCATGGATTTGAATCAAAGAAATATTGAGAAGGAACAATTGAAAGCCACAATATTGATGGAAATGGGAGACCATCGATACTGGGTCCCCTTGGCTCCTGTTGATCGATATTAACAAGTTTGCTCCCCATGTCTCTTTCAATGGGCTGTCGATATCAGTAACTTAGTGTCATGCAGGTAACCTAAACCTAAAATTTTTAAAAATCAATCATAAACGAATCCTTATTAGATCGTAAAGCACAAAGGGTCGGGAAGGGAAGATTAAACCTTAGCGATTCCAAGTGACCACGGAATGACAAGATTCTAGCTTAAGCTTGGCTTAGCTCGATTATAATTCAAACCCAAGATCACCAAGGTCTATCCCTTGAACATTTCGATATAATCGTGAGCACTAGGATTACCAAATCATGACATGCACATGTTACATTTTGCATGACAAGTTTTAGGTACAATGTAACATGTTACTTGTCTTTTTCACAAGGTAAATCATATCTGATTAACTCAATCGTGATTTTCAAAGTTAATCTAACAACTATAATCATAAAAACATGCTGATACAAGGGAAATTTATCAACAAGTCAACACAATACAAGCATGTAAGCAAAATCAAAACATGTTAATAAATCTTATGATATATGTACGATTACAATGTTATAGGAATCATTTAAAATTATTGTGTGACAACCGGTATCCGAGCTACCAATAGTCTGAAATCCAAGGGGACGCACGACAACAGCGTAGGAGATTGAGTTACGAGATTGACAAAAACGATAATAAACAACAAATCAAATACAAGGATAATTCCTAAGACAGTTGGGGAAATCCATTGAATCACACAAACATGAATCAAAAGAAAAGACAAACACCTTGCGACGGAAAAAAGAACGAAATCTGAATAGAGAACATTTGGAGTGTCGATCCAACGAGATATTGGCATGGGTGACGATCCATGTGTATATGTTGTTAGATTTGATACACTAAATGACATTCAATACATAGAATTACAAAGTTAAATTACACAGTACGTGTTCGTAATTTAACTAGGTAAATCTACTCAAAAGAATCAGATAATTTCTATCTTGTAGCTGCACAAGATATACAAAAGAGATTCAAAGTGTCTTCAAAATATATGCATCCAAAAAGCAAGCTAGGTCTTCTATAAAGTCCTCTAGCTTAATCACTGATGCTTGGTAACTAGACTTGTTCGTCACCTGAGAAAACATGCATTTAAACAAAGTCAACACTAGGTTGGTGAGTTCATAAGTTTAGTTATTTAAAATATTTCAGACTTATTTACAAAACATCTTGTATTACACAAGTCTTAGTTATTCTGATTTGGCATTAAGTCATCCTCATGTCCTCTCTATAGATACACCTACAGATAGGATATTGTCCCGCCAAGCATGTTTATATATAGGGCATACGTAGGGGACAAGCCCCAGCCGACATCCCACCACACACTTGACAGAACTCAATACCACCTGTATTGTAGCTATAGATATCCATTTCATCACCCAAAGGTTTAATCACAATCAAAATCTCCAATATGACATACCATTACATTATCATGATAATAACATAACACAATAGGTTTCTGAGTAGTACAATCTCCACAGTTATAAATGGTGGATTACCACAGTTATTAATGGTGGTATTACTCTTTGACTTACTATTACTCACATCTGATTAGGAAGTGAGAGCAAGTCTGACACGTAGTCATATCCCAATAGGTGATTAGGATTGAAGTGACCACATTGCAGCCACCACAAAGGCAAACTACAATGTCCTCTATTAAATCCGGATTCATTAGTTTCACAAGACCTCACAACTATATGCCACCAGCTTATGACCTGAGTGAAGTCAATCTCTCAGTCTGCTAGTCCACAGAATAGAAGTGGTGAGATAATTAGCAGACACTATCATACTCTCATCACCCGTGTCAGAAATGATAGAGTTGGAATAGGCTGACTAAAAATCAAAAGAGTTCTCATAGTTATCAACCCATAGTCATCAACTCATAACAATCCAATAGGCATAACACACATGTTCTCATAGGTATAACAGATCAATTCGATCAAAATTAATTTGCAATTATTCCCAATACTTAACATTTACAATTTTCCTTAGAATTAATAAAACAATTCAATAGGAATAGCATGTATTCCTCATGAGAATTACAGTTGTATTAACAGAGGAATAATAGTGTTATCACTTTTAGATAATAAGGCATACAATTGTAGTAACAAGGTAAAAACCTTATTACCATAGAGTGTACTAAAACATTTAATAAAAGTTTTAGCATGTTCTCCGCCCCGCACTGAAAACCAAAAGATTAATAAAAAGGGGCATATGAACTCACCTGGGATTGATGTGGTTGACTTAGACTCAAGAACTGCACACGTTCACTGTTGTTGTAATGATGTTGTATTCAAGATCCTGAATTCGATTCAATGGTTGTTTACAACTTATAAGTATAAGCTATTGTTTAGGAGTTAACCCCAAAGTTGGGTTGACTCGTGTAACACTCGTTAATTTGACTCACTTAGACTTATCATATATTATAACCTGCTAACACTAAACTATTTTAGGTTAAGTTTAGCTCACCATAATTCTTTTTGTTTATACGTTCTAAACTTCTCTTAAAACCTTAACATATGGTAAAGGTTTGAAATCATAAAATCTTCGAAGGTGGTTACCCACCGACCAAAGTAGTGAAATAATTCATCACCAGCGCCACCATCCTTAACCCACATCTCTGACCTCATTAGTGCTCGGTTTTTATTTGGTTTTTGATTTTGGGCTAGTGGCATCATCATAATAGGTTAGTATTAATGGATCCAAGATACATTTTATTGGCTCTAGAACCGGATCCTAAAAAACACAAAACCTTTTTGTTTATGTTTATTTTTTCCTTTCTGTTGTTAACTGATACTATCTCAGTTCTATACAACATGCGCAGCTTTCACAGGAGTTTAGTATCCATTGCATCTTGTTTCAAACACCTAGACTATATCTGGGATTTAGTATCAATGGAATGGCAGCTTCTTGGGTTGTTTATGCTGCAAGGTTACGTCTCAAGACTCCCATCCCATTTTCTATCTTTTGAATCTTTAAATTAACATGTTCTTAAACTTTTTAAACAGGTTTCGTGGACCATCTAACAAATCTAAGGTGATGAAAACCGGTTTAAGATTCATACCTGCAAAATGGTGAAACCAACTTCCAGCAGCAACTTCTCTCTAAGATTCCACCCAAAATACTTCAAACTAGCTCCGATCCCTTGTACTTCTAGCTTCTTCTCATCGAGACGGTCGTTTCAATATATTATTTGCGCGATTTGGTTAAGAAACGAAGAAGTTATGATGGTTTTTGTGGGGGTTTCTAGTGAAAATCGCAAAACTGGATTTGAGGTTAGAGAGAGGGAATATGGCTGTCAAACATGAAGGAGATGAAGAGGATAAATGGCTTTTTATACCCCAAGTGGTTCCCCGCGTGTTCGGTCTCGCTCGGTGTCATTTTCGCGTATTTTTACGCGCACGTTATCACGGTTGCGTAATTATATAATTGAACATGTAATTTAGGTTTCTTGGATCATTTTGATGACTTTCAAAATCGTAAAACGTAAAATGTTATATTTTACTTATTTTTACTGTTTCGTTCGTGATCAGACCATTAAACATCATTATTTCGTTACGTAACGCTAATTACGTGTAGTTTCACTAAAATAGTTTAATAAAATTCTTTTTAGGTTGTAATTCCTAATAGATATTATTTTTATTTTACTTTTATTATTTTAAAGTTCGTAATCGTTTATTTTCGTCGTTTCGTCAGAAAACGTGACTTACGCGTGTTTTCGTACAGAGCGCTAACTGTACGAATACGATCGTACGTGTCACTTTCTGATTTGGTTTTCTATTTTTCAGTTGTCATTCAGAACGTTAAACCAACATATTTGTTTGTGTGAATCCTCTCCTACGCAAACACACTGTCAGTTCATCGTTCGTAAACGATACAGAACTGTTGTTTGAATTGTACATTCTCACTGACGCACTCAACTAATCCTAACTATTTTCACAGTATTATTCATAGTTTCACACTGTTTTCTCACTGATTTGTCGGCCATCTGATTCCTGTCAGGTGTGGATATCAGATCGCAACCGATTTGTTTTTGTCATTTGTTTTCACCTTTGTTATTTCTCGTGATTTGTTGTATTTCTGTATTTGAATTTGCATTCGAATACATACAATTGATATACTGTTCTATAGCCCTATTTTCACCCAACTGTTTACCAAATAGTTATTCACGCATAGTCATACACACATACTTATCTGCACATAGTTATACACACAGAGTAATGGTGTAAGTACACGTACCATACGGATTGCCGGACGATCTGGTACTAGTTGTCACAGTCTCCCCTTGTTAAAGAAATTTCGTCCCGAAATTTAAGCAGGCACTGCTTCTTCAAACAGATGGGGATACTTAGTCTTCATGTGATGCTCACGCTCCTAAGTAAATTATGGTTCGCGCTTGGAGTTCCAACGAACCTTCACGATAGGAATACGGCTTTGTTTCAGTCTCTTGACGTCGCGATCCATAATCTCTACAGGCTCTTCAATGAAATGTAGTTGTTCATCCACATGTATTTCCTCCAAAGGTATGACTAACGATTCATCAGCGAGACATCTCTTAAGATTGGATACATGAAACACATCGTGTACCCCGCTGAGTTCATCAGGAAGTCCGAGTCTGTATGCCACAGGACCAATCCGTTGAGTTATCTCGAACGGTCCGACATACCTTGGTGCTAACTTGCCCTTAGCCTCAAAACGAACCACGCCTTTCCATGGGGACACTTTAAACATGACTCGGTCACCCACCTGGAATTTCAAGGGCTTTCTCCGTTTGTCTGCGTAACTCTTTTGGTGGCTACGTGTTGCTTGTAGTCTTTGTTGAATCTGGGCTATCTTGTCAGTAGTTTCTTGAATAAGTTCAGGCCCAATGATTCTGCTATCTCCCACTTCAATCCAACAGATTGGAGACCGACATTTTCTACCATACAGTGCTTCGAATGGAGCACATCCGATACTGCTGTGGTAGCTATTGCTGTAGATGAACTCAATGAGTGGTAGATGATTGTCCCAACTTCCACCGAAGTCCAGGACACATGTCCTCAACATATCCTCCATGGTTTGAATTGTTCGCTCGCTTTGACCGTCCGTTTGTGGATGGTAAGCGGTGCTCAAGTTCATGCTTGTCCCCAAGGATTGTTGCAATGATTTCCAGAACCGCGATGTAAATCGACTGTCCCGGTCTGAAATAATAGATAGTGGCACACCGTGTCGCACTACTATTTCAGTGACATAAAGTCTTGCTAGTTTTTCCATCTTGTAGTTTTCTCTGATTGGCAAGAAATGAGCGGACTTTGTCAATCGATCAATGATGACCCATATGGAATCATGTCCGCTGGAAGTACGGGGTAGCTTGGTAATAAAATCCATAGCTACTTGGTCCTACTTCCATTGTGGTATTTCTGGTTGTTTCAGCAAACCTGACGGTTTCTGGTGTTCAGCTTTGACTTTGGCACAAGTAAGGCACTTACCAACATAAGTAGCCACATCCTTTTTCATACCTGGCCACCAATGAAATGTCCTCAGATCTTGGTACATCTTATCGGCACCAGGATGAACGGAATATCGTGTTTTGTGTGCCTCGTCAAGAATAAGTTTCCGAAGTTCATCGACTGCCAGGATCCATACACGATCCTGGAAATAGATAACTCCATCTGATCTGGTCTCAAATTGTTTCTTTCCACTGCTTCTTGCTGTGCTTGTAGAATTTGATCTCTCAGGCTTGTTTGTACGGTCATTCCCATTGCCCTAACGGGCAAGGGTTTGACTCTTTCCTTCTGGCTCAAAGCATCAGCCATAACATTAGCTTTGCCCAGATGGTATTTGATCACACAGTCATAATCGTTCAGGAGCTCGACCCAACGTCTCTACCGCATGTTCAGCTCCTTTTGATCAAATATGTGCTGTAAAGTCTTGTGATCCGTGAAGATCGTGCATTTGGTACCGTAAAGGTAATGCCTCCAAATCTTTAGAGCAAAAACAACATCTCCCAATTCTAAGTCACGCGTCGTGTAATTCTTCCCGTGTACTTTCAGCTGTCGTGACACATAAGCAATGACTTTGTCTCGTTGCATTAACACACAACCGAGTCCCTGATGGGAAGCATCACAATAAACTACAAAAGCATTATTGCCATCTGGGAGTGTTAAGATTGGAGCATTGCACAACCTTTGTTTCAGTGTTTGAAATGCTTCTTCTTGTTTCTAAGTCCACACCAATGGTTCGCTTTTCTGAGTTAGCTTTGTGAGTGGCAAGGCTATCTTAGAGAAATTCGAAATGAATCTCCTATAATAACCAGCCAAACCCATAAATGATCTGATCTAAGTAGGTGTTGTGGGCACGTCCCAGTTCTTGATTGCTTCAATCTTTGCATGATCCACATGAATTCCGTCACTGTTAATCACGTGACCCAAGAACTGAACTTCTCTCAACCAAAATTCACACTTGAAGAATTTGACATAGAGTAATTCATTCTTTAAGAGTTCCAAGATTGTCTTGAGATGTTTCTCATCTTCCTTCTCACTCTTTGAATAGATCAGTATATCATCAATGAAAACGATGACGAACTGATCCAAATACGGCTTACACACCCGGTTCATAAGATCCATGAACACCGCAGGTGCATTCGTCAACCCAAATGGCATCACCATAAACTCATAGTGTCCATATCGAGAACGAAAGGACGTCTTGGGTATGTCTTCTTCTTGAAACCCGGAGCTGATGATAACCTGAACGCAAGTCTATCTTTGAGAAATACTGAGCTTCTTGTAATTGATCAAATAGATCATCAATCCTCGGTAATGGATTCCGATTCTTGATGGTAAGTTTGTTAAGCTCTAAGATAATCGATACACATTCTGAAGGATCCATCCTTTTTCTTGACAAACAATACCGGAGCTCCCCATGGTGAGAAACTCGGTCTAATGAACCCATTATCTAGTAATTCTTGTAATTGATTGGACAGTTTCTGCATTTCTGATGGCGCGAGTCTGTAAGGAGACTTAGCCATAGGAACCGCTCCCGGAATCAAGTTGATTCGAAATTGTCTTCTTGTCTTTCTCCACTACATGAGTTAGGAATGCGATACACTGCTTCCTTAGGCACTTGTGTGCCTTCATGCATGATATTAATTTGACACTGCGATTTGCTTGATCTCCATGAATTTCCAACACCTGATTGTTCTTCACTGGAATACGTAATAGCTTTTCGGAACAAAATATTTCAACTCTTTTAAGAGATAACCAATCCATTTCGATAATGATATCGAAACTACCCAATTCTATTGGTATCAAATCAATGGAAAATGTATGCTCATCAAGTTTCAATGGGCAGTTCCGTGTTAACTATTATCTGTTTACTATTTGCTACCTCAATGATATAAGGGGAGTCCAAAGATTCCTCAACATGATTGAGTTGGCATGCAAAGTCGGATGAGATAAAACTCTGATCGTGCCAGTGTCAAATAAAATAGATGCATAAAAGCCAGATAAGAGAAATGTACCAGTGACCACATTCAGGTCTTGTCATGCAGCAGTGGCTCCTATCTGAAAGGCCCGTCCTCTAGCTGCCGGAACCCTTTGTGGGATTCTCTTGGGGCAATTCCGAGAGAAGTGGCTAGGTTCACCACAGTAGTAGCAAGACCTGTTGTTAGTAGGAGTAGCCATCACTGCTGCGTTGTTTTTTCTGTTATGGGGAGTTGGGTTTCTGTAGTGAGTCACCCAGTGACCCAATTTTCCACACCCAGTGCATTACCTTCACGGGATCCCAGGTTGATGATGAAACTGACAGTTGTTGCGTAGAGGAGCCATTCTAGTATACGGCTTCTTGATTTGTAGTGGTTGTGGCTGTGTGGTTTTTGTAGTATGAGTGATCGCAGCAAAGTTCCCGACCACTTTCTGTTTCTTGGCCGGATGTTTATCCCGCTTCTTGGAGTTTCCAGTCTTGGATTTTTCAGCCTCTTTCTTTAGTGCCCCGGAGGCAACCATTACATCTGTCAATGTTGCTGACAAAGTAACAGCCATCTCCAAGGTAGTTGGGTGGGCAGAAATCACGTGCCCTTGAATGCTAGCCGGTAGTCCCCCTACGTACCGCTCGATCAGTTTTTCCACTGTCGGCACTATATCCGGTGCCAATGTTGCTAACTCATGGATTCTGGTGGTGAAGGCCAGATGCCCAGCACCAATCATGACATGATTGAGTAGTTCAGTCTAAACTTTCTTCAACTCATTTCTCGGGCAAAATTCAGCCTTTAGCAACAATTTAAATTCCTCCCAAGGCATAGATAATGCCTCATCTCGTCCCCTGGTATGTACCTGGGCATTCCACCATGTAAGAGCCCGTTCGTTGAACGAGCCCGCAGCATACCTCACTTTGTGATGTTCATGACAGCCACTGATGTCAAGGGTCGTCTCCATTTTCTCGATCCATTGGATCAGGCCAACAGCTCCCTCATTGCCACTGAATGCCGGTGGCTTGCATCCTACAAAATTCTTGTAGGAACAGTCTTGTTGATGTCTGGTGTTCCCACTGCCCTCAACAGTTAAGTTGTTGTTACTGTTACCGTTGTTGGAGTTAATCCTGTTCATCATGTCGGGAATTACTTCCCTCAGTTGACTGGTCTGAAGACTGGCTAGTGCGATTGTAGTCGGATCTAACTCGTGGTTAGGTGGTGGTTGGTGAGGTGGAGTATGCGGAGGAGGAGGTGGAGGTGGAGGAGATGTAGGTGGTGATGGTGTTGCTGAATGTGGAGGTGAATGCTGTGGTGGTGGCAACAAAGATGGAGGTTTTCTTGGCGGCATTCTGATCACAACAAATAGAATATCAGTTAGTGCAATGATCAAATGCAGAAGACGTACGCAAATAAAATCCTAAGTCTTATGTTCTCTACTTGAAGGGTCCCTAGGTTATAGTCTAGGCCAAACCGTTTAAGTAATATGACCTATATTTCTCTATAAGCATGGCTCTTATACCAATCTGTCACACCCCGAGCCGGCGGGCTGGATCGACTTTCCCGTCGGGCTGAAAGTTCCCGGGGCGCGATATCGGTTGATAATCATAGTAATCAGATTGTTTACATGGCACATGATATATAATGAAAAATGCTAACATGACATTCAATACATAGAATTACAAAGTTAAATTACACAGTACGTGTTCGTAATTTAACTATGTAAATCTACCCAAAAGAATCAGATAATTTCTATCTTGTAGCTGCACAAGATATACAAAAGAGATTCAAAGTGGCATCAAAATATATGCATCCAAAAAGCAAGCTAGGCCTTCTATAAAGTCCTCTAGCTTAATCACTGATGCTTGGTAACTAGACATGTTCGTCACCTGAGAAAACATGCATTTAAACAAAGTCAACACTAGGTTAGTGAATTCATAAGTTTAGTTATTTAAAAAATTTCAGAGTTATTTACAAAACATCTTGTATTACACAAGTCTTAGTTATTCTCATTTGGCAATAAGTCATCCCCATGTCCTCTCTATAGATACACCTGCGGATAGGATATTGTCCAGTCAAGCATGCTTATATATAGGGCATACGTAGGGGACAAGCCCCAGCCGACATCCCACCACACACTTGACCGAACTCAATACCACCTGTAATGTAGCTATAGATATCCATTTCATCACCCATAGGTTTAATCACAATCAAAATCTCCAATATGACATACCATTACATTATCATGATATTAACATAACACAATAGGTTTCTGAGTAGTACAATTCTCCACAGTTATAAATGGTGGTATTACTGTTTGACTTACTATTACTCACATCTGATTTGGAAGTGAGAGCAAGTCTGACACGTAGTCATATCCCCATAGGTGATCAGGATTGAATTGACCACATTGCAGCCACCACAAAGGCAAACCACAATGTCCGCAATTAAATCCGGATACATTAGTTTCACAAGACCTCACAACTGTCTGCCACCAGTTTTTGACCTGAGTGAAGTCAATCTCTCAGTCTGCTAGTCCACAGAATAGAAGTGGTGAGATAATTAGCAGACACTATCATACTCTCATCACCCCTATCAGAAATGATAAAGTTGGAATAGGCTGACTAAAAATCAAAAGAGTTCTCATAGTTCTCAACCAATAACCATCAACTCATAACAATCCAATAGGCATAGCACACATGTTCTCATGTGTATAACAGATCAATTCGCTTAGAATTAACTGCTATTATTCCCAAAGACTTAACAGTTACAATTTTCCTTAGAATTAATATAATAATTCGATAGGAATAGCATGTATTATTCATGAGAATTACAGTTGTATTCACAGAGGAATAATAGTGTTATCACTTTGTAATCGTAGATATTGTCTAAAAGGAATAATAGTTATAAACTCGCAGTCATAAACTTTTACATAATAAGGCATACAATTGTAGTAACAAGGTAATAACCTTATTACCATACATTGTACTAAAACATTTAATAAAAGTTTTAGCATGTTCTCAGCCCCGCAGTTAAAACCAAAAGATTAATAAAAAGGGGCATATGAACTCACCTGGGATTGATGTGGTTGACTTAGACTCGAGAACTACACACGTTCACTGTTGTTGTAATGATGTTGTATGCAAGATTCTGAATTTGATTCAATGTTTGTTTACAACTTATAAGTGTAAGTTATTGTTTAGGAGTTAACCCCCAAAGTTGGGTTGACTCGTGTAACCCACGTTAATTTGACTTACTTTGACTTATCGTATATTATAACCTGCTAACACTTAACCATTTTAGGTTAAGTTTAGCTCATCATAATACTTTTTTTATACGTTCTAAACTTGTCTTAAAACCTTAACATATGGTAAAGGTTTGAAATCATAAAATCTTCGATGTATAAACTTAAGTTTATTATTTAAAACATGATTATTACCTTTCTCTTATCTAAAAATGGTTTTATCATTTAAGTGTACTAGCTAAATTAGTATGTTATAAAACTAAATAATTTGCTATACAAATAATATGTTTAGAGAAAATTTTATCATATTAGTTAAAACTTGTTTCACCAGCTTTGTAGTAAATAGATTTAACACTTTAATCCTAATGGTATTATATTGATATTTAGTTTATTTCCAACCGGTTTTTATAACCTCCACAACCTTTATCATCTATAGTATTCAAATCCCTTTTTGTTTATTATCCTCATCACATACATGTGTGATGTACCCGCTTCATTAATTTCGGTGACACCGGTCCCAGAATTTATTTCGAAGGCGGTTACCCACCAACCAAAGTAGTGAAATAATTGACCACCAGCGCCACCATCCTTAACTAACAACTCTGACCTCATCAGTTCTTGGTTTTTATTTGGTTTTTGACTTTGGGTTAGTGGGATCATCATAATATGTGACAGTTGCATACGAGAATTTACGTCATCAATGACGTGAGCACATTTGATCGTTCTATAAATCCACGTTGATTTAATAATTGTAATTGCTACAGGTTGATAGTACACGAAAAATGATGAACGTAGGCGAAAACCGTGCACAAAACGCAGTCCTGGATTGCCCGAAATCGAAAAAACGAAGAAAAAATTTCTAGGTATTGGTCGAAAGGGCTCGTCGCGGTACGCGGAGGTGGGCTTGAGGGTCCTCCGCGGTACGCGATGAATGTAAAATATCAAAGATTCCCGAAAAGCATCGCGGTACGCGAAACCCAAATTGGCCTTCCGCCACGGTACGCGACAGGTGTGGCGGTGCAGTGATCTGATCTATTTCATCAGATTTCATGCAAATGATAAAATTTTTATCACTTCTCGAACTTCTTCGACCATCAGACGAGAATTCCGACCAAAACACCCTCAAATCTTCATTTTCAAGCCTCCTGAAGCCAAGGATCGTACCAGGGATTATCGTTACAAGTTCTGATCGTTGTTTTGAAGTCAGAAATTCGTCAGATTAGGTAATGATCGTTTTAACTTTCTGGTTTGATTTTGATTGATTAGATCTTCATTTTAAACGTAATGGAATAGTTAGGATTGTTGATTATTGCCTAGATGATGGCTTGGATTGATTATAAACAAAGAACACGAAGTTTTAACGGTTAAATCCTTGTTTTGATCCGTTATAATGCCGGTTTGCATGAAACCATACCCATGATTATAATGGTTTAATCCATTTGATTATAACAATGTAGGTGATTAGTTGGGTTAATCCTTGAAATGCAAGGTTAAATCCAAGTGTTCGCCATATCCCCTTTTTTGAGATGAAAATCTCATTGCGATCTCGTTCCCTTTTTTCTTTCATTTATACAGGAACCGTTGAATTCATTAGATAGATGCCGATTCCTGTCTCGAAAAAGTGTTTTCTCCTCTTTGTCTTTTCAAACTAATCACAACCATTAACATACTCATTGGAACGATTATCTGATGTTTATGATAACAGTCAGATTAGTATGTTAAACATGGTTATTACACCTATTCTGAAGCTACATTGTGATATTTCATGATAATTGGGTAATCAATAACAAGGATTGATCATTCCTAAGCCATTAAATTATCTAGAAACTGTTACAGTATCATAATCAACAACATTAACTATTTGGTTAATCTGGGATTATTTTGATTAATCAAGAATGTCATCAACTTTGTATTAGGAATCTAATGCAATGTAGGTTCCTACATTATCATACATTGTATGATATAACATTAAATTAACTAATTACATAACTAATATCAGTTTGATGACTTTTAAAGCAATGTCTTTGACATTGAACGTTCAGAAAGATCTAATCAGTAAACTAGAACATAAATAACTCATTAAATAAAACTAAATGCAGAATCACTTCTCTATTATCATTTTGGAGATATTCTGCTACATCTATATCATCAAGTGAGTTTCGTACAACCCCTTTTATTTTTAATCTTTTATAAACATCGGGGAACACTGTTGAACTTTTATTGAACATATGATATGTATCACTGTTATCTGTGTGATTTCATGTGATTGTTGAGAACTTGTGGATTTCATGGGATTTTGCCTGAGAACAGAACACTATCACAGAACTTAAAAGTCCTCATTTTCGAACTGTATCTAGTGAACCCATGTGGGGCCGAACGGGGAAACATTGATAGTACTATCGGTTGACCACCCATTTGCTGGGAGGATTGCATCTCCCCTTGTGTGAATGTTTGTTTCCTGTTTCCAAAACTTCTTAATGTTGTGATAGACATTAAGATAATGTGGCATTAAGATGTTACCGACGGGTAGTATCTTGTAGAACAATATCGTCAGAAAGGAACTAGATACGGGTCCCATGGTTATCTTGAACTGAACATTTTGAGAACTTATATTACATATCATATCATATCATATTGTGAAACCTGAACTGTATAAACTCACCAGCTTTGTGCTGACGTTTTCAAATCAAACCATTTTGCAAGTAGACCGTGATCCCGGGGAGAATGCACTTCACAAACTTGTAATTAAATAGGTTAATATTGTAATGTAAATTTTAATAACGAAACCCTGTAATGTATTTATTTTAAGATAATCTGTGTGCTTGTGATATCGGATCAAGCAAGTCTCCCCTCACCTCAGAGACATCACCACTATGCTTCTGCTCAGGCTCAGTGACATCATAGATGAGGTGACGAGGGGTGGGGGTGTGACATAATAGGTTAGTATTAATGGATCCAAGGTACATTTTATGGGCTCTAGAACCGGTCATCCTAAAAAAACACAAAACCTTTTCTTTTAATGTTTTTTTTTCTTTCTGTTGTTAACTGATACTATTTCAGTTCTATACAATCTGCGCACTCTAGATCCCAATATACCCAATGCCAGATAGCTGCCAAAAAGCACAACCCAGAAAACACAATATGCGCTCCAGCCACACCTTCGTAACTCCAAATACCCGGATTCGTTATAGTCCCCCCCGTGATACTCCAACCGCCCCAGGAATTGGTTATTCCTAAACGAGTCATGAAGGGTATAACGAACATACCCTGTCTCCACATTGGATCAAGAACAGGGTCAGAAGGATCAAAAACTGCTAATTCATACAGGGCCATCGAACCGGCCCAACCAGCAACCAAAGCTGTATGCATTATATGAACAGAAAGCAACCGTCCGGGATCATTCAATACAACGGTATGAACACGATACCAAGGCAAACCCATGGAAATACCCCTTTATGAAAAAAAAAGACACTACGTAACTTTATTGCATTGAAAATATACTATGACTATGTTATGGACCCCCCTATTTAGTGGATTATTTCAACGCAAGGGTTCATATTTGTTCTATTCTGTTGGTAATAACGGGACAATTTTGTTCGTAGGAACAAAGAGAAGCAGATTTATTCTATACTCGATAAGTACCAATACGCAATGGGGAAGTGAATGCCATTTTCTATGAGCGAATGTGCCCATACTTGTCCATTGCATCTTGTTTTAAACTGTTAAAATAATGAGTAACTAATTCAGTTAGTAAACATTGGTTTTAGTTATGTTTAATAACTTACTTTGTTGCATAAGTGTCTATTATGCAGATGTTGGATTATCTTGAGGACTGGAAAATAAAAAAGGAAAAATGAAGGGTTCAACTGATAAGTGACAGCATAAAGTTAGTCAGTATGTACTTATCTTCAGATAAAGATTTTCCTTTTTGTTTTTTTGAGATTCTCCTTCATTTGCAGACGATCTAGTTCTTTTCATGATTAGCCTTTTTGTTATGATTCATCATTCATTTTGAATCATCTGCTATCATCTAGATCGATCATCAGGTTGTTTAATTTTTGTATTTCTTTCACCTAGTGGTGAATAGATTGTTTCTGTTGTGGTTATTTTGTAGGGTTTGAGTCGATTGTTCTTAGATTGAGTTGTAATAGTTTAGGGTTGTTGATTTTTGTATGTGTTTCTTCATTTTATTGATCACACATTCATTTGATTATGTAAGTTGTTATTCAATCGTGATTTTGACATGGTACCAAAGCTTCGATTACTAGATCTTGGGTGTCAAAAGTGTTCCCCTGTTTAAACCGATTGAGCTTAAGAGTTTTTTTCGTTTATGAATCTTGTGTCGATTCATATTCCCGACGTAGATCTAGTCTGACTGTTGAGTTTGTTTGCGTTAAGAGACTCTTCAGATTGATATACCAGGTCAGATCGCCTAAAGCAAAAGCGATCTTGTGATTTGTGATTTGGGCATATTTGGTGTGGTCTCTTGCAAACTCAGATCTATACCAGACTTTGGTGATTCTGGCTCCTGTTGAAGTGGGGATCCAACTGGTGGGTTGAAACTTGGCGCATGTGATAGCCAAGATCCAGTGACGGTAGAGTGGCTGTGGTAGAGACAACACACTGTAAGGTTTCTTATTAACTTTGTACTATTGTTTTTTTTGGAGAGACAAAGCACTATAAGTCCTCTATCTCTCTTAATAAATTGTGATTAGGCATATTGGGTCGGGTTAGGTGGACTGATGTTGGTATTAATTACACAATATTATGTGCATTAAGCATTCATAAGAAATTCGGTGTGTAGGTCATATTCGAGGTGAACCTTGTGTGTTAGTTACATTTGATGTGTATTGATTCAGTCTTAACTTATTATGATATTATGACTGTAATCACTGGTATGAAAGATGAAGCAGATTATTGTAGTTCAACTATTGTGAGGGAATATTTTTTCTCAAATATGTGATTGTTAATATTAGCATATTAGCGTAGTTCAACAAAATAATTGTTGCTCTCAACTCTCTGGTTAGACTTGTCTGATCACCTGTGAGTGTTGACGAATCTGGACACTGGCCAAGCTTTGTTGAGCAGTGAAAAAATTATTTTTTGTAACTTTTTTAATTATTGTGTTTACTGTGTTTGTAGCTAATATTCTTGATTGGGTTTGAATTTTTAAATAGTGAAAATAAGTAATTCCACTATTGTGTAGTTACTTGTAATTATTATTTGCATATGTGACTGTTGTTACTACTATCGGTGGTGATTCTAGTTGATCAAACAATAGAGTTAATATTACCATCTTCTTGATTGTTATGTTTGTTTCCTATCTATATTTTAGTGTGACAAAAGGAAATGTTTGAATTTGAATGTTGGATAGTTGTGTATTCATTATATGAGTAAACAATTTTCATATGAAGCAAAATAAACATAGTTTAAAACATGAATTGTGTAGATTGCGTTTAAAGAAATTTTCTTCTGCTACGGTGCTGCCATGCAAAGTATCCTTTTGTTTCATGTAAATCACTGGTAATTGAAAGCATGGGTATATTACTAGGGTTAACTAATTGTTCTCACTTTGATAATAGTTATCTACTTTTAGCTACTATGAGATACGTAGTTCCAAATCCATTTTTAAAAGCTTTAATTCTTGTTCACTGCTTGTCAAAAATGAATATATATATTCTGTCTTGTTTGAACATGAATTTTTGTAAAATTAGTTTGAAATTATGCAGATGATTTCTTGTTTTCTTGACAACTTAAACATACGTATGTCAAAATGTTTTTCATGCACTCTCTAGATAATATATTAATTATTTTGGTGTGCTTATGCCTACAGTCTTGTCTGCAACTATTCTTAAACTAGTTATGTGATTTATGGTTTATTAGTTCAATCTCAATGATGTGTATTTTGTTCATGAATACCAGTATTATCCATAATCTAGTTGCTTGGTTAGTTGAACTGCATGTTGCACGAATTTTAACCGTTTGTATCGTCAAAGATTACTCTAAATATTTTGATAGCTTTGTATGCTATTTCTCTTATGTAACAGATGTTATGAATTTGTATCTTCAAGAGAAAAATATGTATGATTGTGTTTTTGTTTGATATAGCTTATGCTATTCTTGTATTATTGGATTTGTCTCTTGAATCTTGTGATTTGTTATTATAAGTGAAGTTGTAAAAGTGTTTTGATTAAATCAAAATTAATTATTATGTTTTTCACTTGTATAATCTTCAAATGTGGTTATGACTTCTTAAAAGCCATGTGGCTATTTTCTTTCTTATAAGATTAATTTCTAATAGTTTTATAGAATCATGTGATTTTTTCTTATCCTTCAAACATGTGTGCTGAAGAATTTTAGAATCATACGTTTTTATTATATTTGTATGTAATCTTTCGTATGCAATAATACTGTGGTGATTATTGCATGTTATAAAGTACCTTGTGGTATTGTTTGTGTTTACTCTTTGATAATAATGAAACAAAAATTATTGTTTGTTATGCTTTGAAGTACACATTTTCTATATTATCATCCTAATTGTTGAACTAAAAATGATGGTTCACTACTTAAATTGGTAAAAGTGTTATAGAAGGGAAGTTTTGTATTGAATGTGTTGATCTTTGTCAATCTTGATGTTTGATTGTTTTTTTCCAATTAGTGAGATGTACTTTAATTGTTGTTAATTCATGTGACTAACTTTTGTTGGATTGTTTTATGAATCTTGTGATTCAGTATTTCATGTGAAGTCATAAAAGATTTTTTGTTAATTTTTTTCTCTCTCTACAAGTTGTCATCTAATATGTTCTTGTAAGTGAAAAAAATTTAAGTCAAAATTAATCTTTAAGTCTTTCACAATCTTTGTCTTCAGATGTGGTTTTGAGTTTTTTAAAGCCGTGAGGTTTTTTTGTTTCTTTTATCAGATATGTCTTTCATAGTTTTATGGAATCGTATGATTCTTTATCTTGTTTAACCAGAATTTTATTTCTGATTTATGATTTTAATAGAGTTGCAAGTTCTGAAAATCGTGTGATTTTTTTGTTAGGCTTGTTTATGAAGTTTATAGTCCTGTGTTTTTTATATGTTTGAATCTTGTGATTCATTGTTTGGTAAAGTTGTAAAAGTTTTTGATTATATCAAATTAGTCTTTAGGTTCTTTATAAGTTTTGACATAATGTAAACTTGTAAAGTTGTAAACGTTTTTGAATAAATCAAATTAGTCTTTATGTTCTTTACCAGCTGTTTTTTTGACAATGTTCAAGTTTTTTCAGACGCGGACTTGAAGTTTTAAAATTCGTGTGACTTTTATCTGATATTGTTGTAGAATCATATGATATTTCTTTGTATTATCATATTGTTTTCAGACGTGGATCTGAAGTTTTAAAAGTCGTGTGACTTTTGTTGATCAGATGTGTATCTGATATTGGTATAGAACCCAATGATATTTCTTTGTATTATCATATTGTTTTCTGATATTGTTTCTGAATCAAGTGATTCAAGATATCAGACATTGGTGTGAGTTGTATAGAGTCGTGTGACTCCTTGGTTAAGTGTTGTGTTGTGTTGTTTGATAGTTTTTTTTTGTATTGGATAGTAATATGATTTGGTTACATAGTATGTTCTTTGTTGACCAAGTATTTCTTCTAATTGTTTTAGAAAGTTGGTATGTTTTAGTGGCTTGGTTTTCTTATGAGATGATTTTCATAAAGTAATTGAATTTTGAGATTTGTTGTATGCTCATTTTTCAAGTTTTTTTAAAATTGGTAAATTGTATTTTTTTATGGTGGTTAATCAGTTTTCCAGTAATTTGTTTAAAAAATATGATTTGTGTTGATAAGTTAATTTGAGGAGGCATGGTTGTTTGTGAGTTTTTTTTTTTTTTTTTTTTTTCGCATCTTGAATGCTTAGTTGGAGACAGGTTATATATTTTTTTACGTGTTGATTTAATTTGCTTGACAAAGTTGTGATATTAAAATAACAAATTATGTGTTTCAAGATTAATAAAACATATTGAAATGGATTTACATTTCATAGAGAAATTATGATGATTTTATAAAAAACTAACAATGATTGATTATGTTAATCATGTAACAGGTTTACATTTTTTTAGAGAAAATGTTTTCTACTAGGATACCTGAAAACTAAAAAAAAGTAACTCTGCAATGAAAATTGCTAATGTTTTTTTTTTACCAAACGACTTGGATCATTCGATATGTTTACCATTTGAATTGAGGGGGCATGTATAATTGAATTGTGGAGTAAATCAATTCATGTGTAAACATTTTTTTTGGTTATGTTTGACTTGAGTTGTTTATGTACTGGAATTAAAAATGTTTTTTTTTTCACGGTTTGAGTTACATACAAGTCGTTGCTAATAAATCCAAAATAAAGGTCTTTCATTAAAGGTTTTTCTTGATTTTTTTAAGATTTTAGTAAATGTATTCTGGTGCTTTAAACATTGCTGATAATATGAATGATTTGTTAATTTGGTAGCTTCATTGCTGGCAGAAAATAAATTTAACAAAAATTTAACAAATTCTTTAGCTCTCACAAGTTTATTCCTAGTACAGGAGGATGCAATGAGTCTCAAAATGCTTCAATGTGGAGCTGCTTCTGAATTCAGAAAGCACTTTGTCATCAAGTGATGTAGCATTCTGACTGTAAAATATATGACATAATATTTTTTATCTTATAAATAAGTATACTAACTGAATTATGGGGGGGGTGTTAAAATAATGATTAACTAATTCAGTTAGTAAACATTGGTTTTAGTTATGTTTAATAACTTACTTTGTTGCATAAGTGTTTATTATGCAGATGTTGGATTATCTTGAGGACTGGAAAATAAAAGAGGAAAAATGTGGGTTCAATTGAAAAGTGAGAGCATAAAGTTAGTCGGTATGTACTTATCTTCAGATAAAGATTTTTCTTTTTGTTTTTTTGAGATTCTCGCTCATTTGCAGACGATCTAGTTCTTTTCATGATTAGCCTTTTTGTTATGATTCATCATTCATTTTGAATCATCTGCTATCATCTAGATCGATCACCAGGTTGTTTAATTTTTGTATTTCTTTCACTTAGTGGTGAATAGATTGTTTCTGCTGTGGTTATTTTCTAGGGTTTGAGTCGATTGTTCTTAGATTGAGTTGTAATAGTTTAGGGTTGTTGATTCTTGTATGTGTTTCTTCATTTTTGACATAAACACCTACACTATATCTGGGATTTAGTATCAATGGAATGGCAGCTTATTGGGTTGTTTATGCTGCAAGGTTACGTCTCAAGACTCCCATCCCATTTTCAATCATTTGAATCTTTAAATCAACATGTTCTTCAAGTTTTTAAACAGGTTTCGTGCACCATCTAACAGATCTAAGGTGATGAAAACCGGTTTAAGATTCATACATGCAAAATGATGAAACCAACTTCCAGCAGCAACTTCTCTCTTAGATTCCGCCCAAAATACTTCAAACTAGCTCCGATCCCTTGTACTTCTAGCTTCCTCTCGTTGAGACGGTCGTTTCGATATATTATTTGCGCGATTTGGTTAAGAAACAAAGAAGTTATGATGGTTTTTGTGGGGATTTCTAGTGAAAATCGCAAAACCGGATTTGAGGTTAGAGAGAGGGAATATGGCTGTCAAACATGAAGGAGATGAGGAAGATAAATGGGTTTTTATACCCCGAGTGGTTCCCCGCGTGTTCGGTCTCGCTCGGTGTCATTTTCGCGTATTTTTACGCGCGCGTTATTACGGTTGCGTAATTAAATAGTTGAACATGTAATTTAGGTTTCTTGGATCATTTTGATGAGTTTCAAAATTGTAAAACGTAATATGTTATATTTTACTTATTTTTACTGTTTCGTTCGTGATCAGACCGTTAAACGTCGTTATTTCGTTACGTAACATTAATTACGTGTAGTTTCACTAAAATAGTTTTATAAAATTCTTTTTAGGTTGTAATTCCTAATAGATATTATTTTTATTTTATTTTTATTATTTTAAAGTTCGTAATCGTTTATTTTCGTCGTTTCGTCAAAAAACGTGACTTACGCGCGTTTTCGTACAGAGCGCTAACTGTACGAATACGATCGTATGTTTCACTTTCTGATTTGGTTTTCTATTTTTCAGTTGTCATTCAGAACGTTAAACCCACATATATGTTTGTGTGAAGCGTCACCCACGCAAACACACTGTCAGTTCATCGTTCGTAAACGATACTGAACTGTTGTTTGAATTGTACATTCTCACTGACGGACTCAACTAATCCTAACTATTTTCTCAGTATTATGCTTAGTTTCACATTGTTTTCTCACTGATTTTTCGGCCATCTAATTCCTGTTATGTGTGGATATCAGATCGCAACCGATTTGTTTTTGTCATTTGTTTTCACCTTTGTTATTTCTCGTGATTTGTTTTATTTCTGTATTTGAATTTTCATTCAAATACATACAATTGATATACTGTTCTGTAGCCCTGTTTTCACCCAACTGTTTATCAAACAGTTATTTACGCATAGTCATACACACATACTTATCTACACATAGTTATACACACACAGTAATGGTGTAAGTACACGTACAGTACGGAATGCCGGACGACCTGTTACTAGTTGTCACACTTACGAATGGACCCTCATTCGTACCAATAATCACAATCAGTGAAGCTTTTGGAGCACTCAGTCATTCGGCCGAATGGGAGCCATTCGCACGAATGACTCATTCGTGTGACAGCACAGCTATAAAAGCAACACTTCGGTTTTTCAAACCCAATTTTCACCAAACCCTCTCAACCGAAACCCCTTTCTCCCTTCTCGATTTTTCGGCCATTCCAACACGAAATCGGACGATTCTAGCTTCCAAATCGTGTGTATTTCATCCCCTTCATCTCCATTTCGAGATTTCAACCATTTTCATCTCATTTCCGTCAAATACGATCTCTACACTGAGTATTAGCACCGATCCTTTGCACCAAAACACTCCAAAACGTTTCACCATCATTTTCGATCGTAAAAACATCACAAACAACCACCGATTTCAAAAATGGTGTTCTTGGCGAATCTACAGGTGAATGAGCCGTACGAAGGACTCATTCGTGCGAACGAGATGCCTCATTTGTCGAGAAAAGTCACCCGAACGAGCTGCTGAACGAATGAGCAACCACACGAATGACATGGACTCATTCGCATGAAACAACCATTAGAATGAAGGCCCATTCGCACGAATGGATCACCAGAATGAGAGTATGTATTCGCATCATTCATTTGTGTGAATGAAGGTCATTCGCACGAATAGGCTATTCGCACCAAGGGGAGCCCAGAGATGGCTAATGTTGAACGTCCTTTCGAACACTACACGTATCGATAGAACCGAACCTTAGACCGGATTTTAAATCTAATCAAGTACAACAAATGAAAACTCATTTTCCAAAATCACATCAAAACACAGAACACACGACCATCCAACACTTAACTAACTAATAAATAATCTATAACACAGGATTCAAACAGAGAGAACATACAGTGTGAGTGCATTGACGACCCATAACCCCAGGTTCATATACCCCTTTTCTTTGACTTAATGCCTTCCAAATCATTTGGGGCTGAGAACATGAAACCTCTTATTTGAATGCCATTCGAATTAGAGTTATTTTCAAACAAGTTTCAAAAAGAAAAAATTTAATCCTCAACCTCTTATTTAAATGGTATTCGAATAAGAGTATTTTAAACCATTTTACTTAGCGTTCATCCCTCCATTTAAATTTTTCAAACTCAACCAAAACAAAGAAGTTTCGAGGGTTCATACATAAATCAACAAGGAGGTGTCCGTTAATCACAACAGTTCGAGGCTTTGTGCCCAACCAAGAGGTGAACGGACACGACCCGAAGAATTGTGTAGTGCACAATCGAAAACATTCATTTTCATGGGAATCCCCCATCAAACAAACAACAATTTACATGGTATCTGTCTAGGGTAATTCACTAGAGCATGTGCCCACACAACATACACACCAATAATTCGCTGAGGAATTTTCATGTAAGTCCCTTCAAGAGTCATTTACCATTAGTTGACGTGAGTCAACCGACGGTAACGTAGATGGTACCATAGGTCTAACCAACAAGGGCATATTAGTTAGGTTTGGTAAATGATCACATGGGTGATATTACAGACAGACCACACAAATAAAACTTTTCAAGTTTTCAATACAAACAAATGTTCAAGACCTGGTCTTTGCATGATTTTCAAATGAGTTTACAACAAACAGTGTTAATCTACAGGAAAGGAGTGTAAACTTTGTGATTTCTAGATAAACAAAACAAAACAAAACATGTCTCCTATTTCAGAAGACAAAGCATACACTGTTTTCCTCAAACATTTCTGTGATTTCAATACGTGTGTCGAGTCTAGTGAGAACTCAGAAGTGGGGAGATCTGATTTCCTTTAAGGACATCATCGTGGATTATCGAAGGGGCGGCAGGATGTCGGCTGAGCTTTGGCTCTACGTATTCCCTCTATACAAACTGCCTTCGATAATTTGGGATGGTGCCAATAATGTGGTTCAGATTCAACACTTGTGTATTTCATTCGTATTTTACAAACCATTTACACATGAATTTAAACCAACGTTTGTGAATTGAAAGAGTTTTCTTCAAAATTTTTTCAAAACCTAATATTTTCAAAACTCGTGTGAACTCACCAACCTAGTGTTGACAGATTTTACATGTTCTCAGGTGATGAACAGGTGTAAGCAGGATGATTTTAGAGAGAGAAAGATAGGATCATTTAGAGCAACTTACAACTCCTGCCTGGAATCTTCCAAGGCCTCATAGGCTACAATATTCAAGACTTTCTCTTTTGCAAGCAATTTTTGGGCGACATCTGGGTCACATCCCAGGTGTCCAAGTCAAGTTGTAATAGAATTAAATTATAAAACAGTTGTAATTTAATTTTATTATTTTTAATGCTTATTAGTATTCTCATATTATCATGTGCTATGTAAACAATCTGATCACTTCGATTTCAATCACGCCTCGGGACTATTCCGCCCGACGGGTCCCCAATCCGGCCCGCCGGCCCGGGGTGTGACAGATTGGTATCAGAGCCATGGTTATAGAGAATTAGGTCATTTACTTGAACGGTTTGACCTAAACTATAACGTAGGGACGTCATGTAGAGAATATAAGATAAGAACAATTGCGTATGTTACTTGTGTCTAATCACAGGTACTAACCATTTCCACTTCGGAGGTAACCATAATGCCTCCAAAGGAACAACCACATGCCAAGCTAGAGACCACCGTCCTAGCTACACTCATCGCGGAGCAACTCAATGCTGCCATCCCCGATATTTTGAACCAAATCAGCCATGGTCCTCGCCACCCAGAAGACACATCCATCATGCCGATGACCGAAGCCGAAACAGCTCCAACAGAATTGACAGACGAATCCAGCTACCTTCTCCCCAAGAAACGAAGAACTGATGTCGCTGACCAAGCGGGTCCCGCACCGGAATGAACCTCGCAGATCGTACTCTGGAGCATTCCTTCTTTGCACCAAATGTCAGTACCACTATCCGGATGACAGGAAGTACAAACTGTGCTCCAAACATGGGAAGCCAGGTCTTTGGGCTCAACACTACAACACGACTATTGGTTCAAACCGCAAGTGGTACACTGGTGCCTCTCCCTTGTGTGTAGGATGCAAGCACCATCATGTCGCAAGCAAGCCGTGCAAACAATAAACAAAATGCGGAATGATGGGTCATGAAGATCAGAGCTGCAGAACCCCAATCGTTCAACGCCAAGATGACGCTGCGATGACATGCCCTCTCCCGAATAACATCAAGCGCTGCTACACATGTGGTGAACCTAGCCACGTAGCTAAGAAGTGCCCCAAGAGAGTGTGATTAACTGAAAATGACTTTCAGTGAAAGCCCTTGCCGCACCAATATACATTGATTTCTACCAGCTGGACACAAACAAAGGTACATTCATTTAAACTCTCCATAGACACAATGTATCTAGTTTAATATATGCACTACAAGGTGTCTACCCATTCCTAGTCCTTCAATAATACCAAAGTCTAGGAGACCGTAAAACGAAAACACGCACTTGAGTTTTGTTAGGACTAGAGGAAGAGCGAGACGATAACCTCAGTCGCCACTAGGTAATGAGGAACGCGAGGAGAGATGATAATGTAGGATGTCCTGACGAGCTGAAGGTCTGTTACTGCGTTTCCCAGTGCAGTCAGAACGATGTCTAGTCAACATGACTCTAGAAACCGACCCTGACAACTTAACACCTACAATGGGACACCATTCCTGAAAGAGCAGGAGTTATTTAAGCAATCACGGGAATTGGTTGAACCCGGCATCCCTTCAATTGAACTACCCAATTTTGTGGACTTCAAGCATAATTAGTGTCAGAATCTACATTGATGAACGTTGACCAAGACAACCTAGATGGATGGACTGTCAAGTGCTAGTAATCAGTACTAGGGCTGTCAAACTGGTTAAATGAGATATATTTAACCACTTCAGTCTAATCTTGAATTGTCTTTTCATGCACCTCCAAAATTCAGTCAACGCCACGAACCCCGTTGCATGGCGTGAATCATTATCCTTAATCTTTGGATTTGAAAGCTTAAAATAACATCATTTCAATAGGATTATGATCATTCCTCTGCCACAATACGCTGTGACTTATCCAATTAGTTATAGATCAAAGAAGCTGGGGAGAGACCAACGCTAAACAAACCCAACAATAGTGAGAAGCGATAGGAATAATCTCACCCCAGAATATAAGGAACTTCGTCCTTTTGAGGAGGTATTGCTAGTTTCACAGCGTACCGAGGAGAAGAGACAACCACTTACACGTTTGTGTAGCAAAATCCTGGTGAGCGAAACACTACACGCCATCGGTAGATTGAAAACTAGGCATCTCTTGTGACTTCCTTCTGAATCATCACCAAGAGAATGGTTGTGTAGTTAAGCCTGCTGATATCGCTCAAATCAGAACGACTACAATTGAACCGGAGCAAGAGGTACATCCAACAACCTTCATTGGGAAAACCATAAGTAACAATGAGAAAGATGAAACCAAACACTAAGGGCTTACATGTTGTGAAGCCAACCCAAGCTATTTCTCCTACAAGGAAAGCAAAACCCTCACTGACTGGGATATCATCGAAGACACGAAAATTCAGAGGGAATACATTCGGTGTTCATGATGCCAATTCCTGCTTAAGGTTATGAAAGAGTCATTTCCAAGGATGAATGTGAAGAGACGACCTTCGGTCGCCTTAGATCTATGGTAATAAACAAGAATGTGAAAAGAAGAAATTCTTCACCTCCCAAATGAGTAGAGATTTCAACAACCCAACATCAGAAAGCACGAAACTCATCATACCCGATTTTACCGTAGAAGATCAACGTTAATTCCACACGGCGAGATATAATCATCCTCTACATGCGGCGTCCAACACTGTTAGGTCATTTGTAATAGGTTGCTTTCAAAATAATGTAATTTAAGTTAGGTTTTGCTAGGTTCATCTGGCCCACGAACCTAGGCAAGTGTTGTAAAGGTTCGGCGAACCTATTGATTTGTCTTGAAAAGGTTCGTCTGGAGAACCTAAAGGTTCGTCTGGCAAACCTAATGGTTCGGTGAGGTTCGTCTGTGTTATGTGTATATATTATAGGTTTGTCTGTATTTTGAGGAGTGACAGATCAGAGAGTGAGAGAACTTGTATGAAGTGTGTGTGAACTGTGTGTTCTTATTTCATGTCATTGTAATCAGATTTTGTTGATCAATGAACATGAAGTTTATCATAATGATTGTGTATCTTTGATTCATATAGATTTAATCTAGATTCCGCATAGATTGAATTGCTAATATAATTCTATTGATCGATCCAGAGCATTCTACAGTGGTATCAGAGAATTGGAGGAGTTCTATACAAGTTACTGAAGATTATCAATCATTTTGAAGATCAAGAGATCAAGAGATTGCTAAAATGTTGATTTACTATATCTGATTGATTGCTGATATTGTCATTATCATCTACTGCTATTTGGTTGATCAAAATCAAGAAATTCGTGGTAGAAATCTGTGGATTTTGAAAGTTTTTTTTCTCTCTCAAAATTTTGAAGGTTTTCCCTCCAAAATTTTCAAGTTTCACTGATAGGTTCGTGAGCCAAACCTTGTTGGATCTCAGTTGTAGTTTGTAGCAGAGGTTCGCTGTAATAGGAGATTTCAGTTGAGGTTTGTGTAGTAAATTTTGGAGAGGTTCGTCTCAAAGGTTCATCTATTGATGAAGTTCGTTGGTTAAGGTTCGATTGACTGAGGTTCGTTGATCAAGGTTTGTCTCAGGTTCGTTGGATCAGGTTCTTGAAGTTAAGGTTTGGAGAAGGTTCATCTGTCACTTAGGTTCGCGAACTTATAATTCAAGGGAGGTTCGCTGATATAAAAGTTAAAATCATGGCGGATATGTTTGCTGATGTTGCTAATCAAAATTCTAAGATTCAAAGTATTTATGTTAGTGAAACTGAGTAGGGAAGCACAAATAAAGTACCAAAATTACTTGATTTGACTGATTATGAAAATTGGAAAGGTCGGTTTGAGACACATCTCAATGGTACTGATACAAATCTTTGGGAAAGAATCTTTTCACCATATGAAAGGCCAAAGGCTATTGGAACATATATGGATCAAACTCTTGATAGACCGGATGTTGAACAAAGAAAGAAATACGATTCTGAAAAGAAAGCATATTGGATGTTGAGTCAAGCTATTCCTAATCAAATTCTTCATCAATTTGATGAACATAAAACTTCATACGGTTTATGGAATGCTTTAAAGGCAAGAATTGAGGGAAACACCAAACTCAAGAAAATGAAAGCCAATGATTTATGAAAAGAGTTTGAGAATTTCAATTATATTGGAAATGAGAGTCTCGAAGATTTGATAACAAGATATAAACATTTGTTGACTGAAGTTCGTAAGTGTGGAATTGAATATTCTGATGAAGAGAAAATAGACTGTTTGTTGATGCTTTGCCAGAAATATGTAATTCGTTAGTATTGATTTTGAGAGAAAATCTTCCTGGAATGACACTGGTTGACTTTATTCAAAAGTTAGAAGAACAGGAAATGAAAGACAAAAGAAAAGCATGAATAGTTAATGTAACACAGGATCCTTCACTTTATGGTGCATCTGTGGTTACACCTCCTGTTTCTTCTGCAAAAATTCAAATAGCTTTTGTTTCAAGTACTGCTGATTGTACTTCTATATCATTTGCATCTACTAGCTCAAGTTCATCTTATGCTGTGAATGAGAAAAAGTCTGATTCTTCTACTCCAATTCAGTTAAATACAACTAATTTGGGAAAAGTAACTGTGGAGGCTGTTAGAGATCATATGGCGATGCTATCATGTGTTGTTACTGCATATGATGAACAGATAGCTGGGAGGATAGGAAATTCAAACCTCACTTTTGAAGATTATGAGTAGATCGATGATGACGAGATGGAATTGATTGATACACAGTGGGCTTTGGCTAGTGCAATAAGAAGAATTAACAGATATGAAAGGAAAACAGGAAAGAAGTTTACTTTTGATCGGAACACAAAGTTTGGATTCAATCCAAAGACTACATAATGTTATAATTGAGGTGAGTTGGGACATTTTGCTCGAGAATGTAAAAATCCAAAGAAGCAAGGAAACTTGAATCCTTTCAAGATAGAAGAAGCTTATCAAAAGAAAAAAGAGAAGTCTGAAGAATCAACAAAAGCTTTAGTTAGTCAAGCAGACGAAGGATATGACTGAGGAAAACAATATGATGATTCAATGGGCGCGTTTATGGATTCTATGGATGAAGAAACAAGCAAGGGCAAAGAAAAGGCTGAAGAGGTAAATAATGATCTTTTAGAGATTATTGAAAAATTGAAAGAGATGAATGCTCAATTGACTGCCGAACTGATCGAGTGCACTGAAGCTAACAAAAAGTTGATTTCAAGAGAGAATGCTTTTGATAAAAAGATCATTGATTTGGGAAAAGAAAATGAAGAATTAAAAATTAAAGTTTTGCAAAATAATCATGCAGTTTCTGTGCATCTCGAGTCATTACAAAAGTTGAAAGTTGCATTGTCAGCAGCAAAAGTAGAAGCAATAGTGAATAAGAGCAAGCTGGAAATTATTAGAATTCTCAATATGTTATCGATTACTTTACTTCTATGCAAAGATCATCGAATGATACGACTGGCTTGGGATTTCATGTTGTACCCCCTCCTTCAAGCTATGTTCCTAGACCACAAATTGATCCAAATTTGGAAGTTCATCCAGTTTCTTTGAATGAACATGAGTCTAAACAAGTTGTTGAAAGTGCTGAAGTTTCATCTTCTGATGAAAAGGTGTCACTTGACAGTGATGCTCCAATCATTGAAGATATCAATAAGTCAGAATATTCTTCTGATATTTTGAGAAAAAAATGGTTACAAAGTAAAAAATGTTGAGAAAAAGAATTTGGAATCTCAGAAGTCAAAATCTGAGATTAAACAAGTTGAGATGGTGGTGATTAAAACCACTTAAGTTTCTAAACCAGTGATTAAAACAAAACCAACCACTACTCTTAAACAGATTGTGTTATTGCACATTTTTAATTGTTTGCTATTCAAAAGTTGTATTTATTTTGAGTTTATAGAAGGTTCGGCTATAGGTTTGCCATAGGTTCGTTTGGCCCACGAACCTAGGCAGGTTCGGCGAACCTATTGAATTGATAGGTTCGGCGAACCTATAACCTAGAGAAGGTTCGGCGAACCTTTAGGTTTGTCAACCAAGGATCGCCCGGCGAACCTAAGGGTTCGCCCGGTGAACCTTAGGGTTCGGCCGGCGAACCTAAGGGTTCGGCTACCAGATAAGGTTCGCTGGTCTATTTGTATAAATAGAAGGTTTGTCTGTTTTTCAGTAGAACTTTTGACAAAATTCAGTAAATCTTCTGATGTTTTTTCTGTGTGAGATCTGTGTATTTCTGAGTGAAGTCTTGTAATCATTTGTTGATATACAAAATTGATTATTGAATTGCTTGTCTTCTTTTGATTCTATACACATCAATTATGGATTCCGCACATCATTGATAGTTCGTAGAACTTCGTATTGATCCTGATTGAAATCAACCAAACCAACAGTGGTATCAGAGTGTTTGGTTGAGGTTCTACACTAAATTTCAAAGAATTCAAGCAATTGAAGATTTGAAGATCATGATGGCCAAAATTTTTATTTTCTTGACCAATTGATTGGTGTTTGAGGCTGAGTTTATCATCATTTGTTGTTGAATTACAACAATTGAAGATTTGGAAGTGTTTGGTGAAGTTTTGGAAGGATTTTTTGAAGTTTTGGAAGGCTTCCCTCCCAAATTTTCAAATTTTGCGCTACAGGTTCGTGGGACGAACTTGTGACTTGGTGAACAGAAACGTTCGCTGTTAGAAGCTTTTTCAGAGGGTTCGTTTGTGGTTTGGACAAGGTTCGGCAAAGGTTCGACCAGGTTCGGCAAAGGTTCTGTCAAGGTTCGGCAAGGTTTGGGTGATAGTTCGCCTAAGGTTCGTTGGTTACTGTTCATAGTTCGTCTGAGGTTCGAGTGCAAGATTCGCTAAAGGTTCGTCTTTGTTGGAAGGTTTGTGAGATATAGTTCGGCTGAGGGTTCGCTTGAACTGAAGGTTCGTCTAGTTTCAAGGTTCGCCTGATTCAAGGTTCATCTGTGTAAGGGTTCATGAGTTTCAAGATTCGCCTGATTATAAGGTTCGCTTGGTCGGAGGTTAGCCCAAAATCAAGGTTCGCTGCTCAAAAGATTGTTTTTGTCTGGAGGTTCGTCTGAGGTTCGTTTGAGGTTTGGCTAGTGATATTTCTTGATAAGGTTTGCTGCTTATCAACTCAGAAATTATGTCTGACATGTACGCAGCTATGGCAAGTCAGAACTCCAAACTTCAAAGCATTTTAATCAGTGAGACTGAAGTGGGTAGTGCTAATAAAGTGCCAAAGCTATTGGATTTAGCTGATTATGACAACTGGAAAGGACGTTTTGAGACTCATCTAAATGGCACAGATACAAACTTATAGGAAAGAATATTATCTCCTTATGAAAGACCAAGGGTGGTTGGTACTGATCTGTTTCAACTATTGGAAAGACTGGATGTAGATGAAAGGAAAAAGTATGACTCAGAGAAAAAAGGCTTATTGGTTATTGAGTCAAGCCATTCCAAATCAAATTCTGCATCAGTTTGATGAACACAAGACTGCTTACAGTCTTTGGAATGCATTAAAAGCTAGAGTTGAAGGCAATACTAATCTGAAGAAGATGAAGGCAACTGCCATCAGAAAAGAGTTTGAAAACTTTAACATCATTGGAAATGAGACTCTTGATGCATTAATCACCAGATACAGACACTTGTTGACTAAAGTGAGGAAACATGGCATTGAGTATTCAGAAGATGAGAAGATTGATTGCTTAGCTGATGCCTTACCAGACAAATGGAACTCCTTGGTGCTCATATTGAGAGAAAATTTACCTAGATTGACATTGGTAGAGTTTATTCAGAAACTGGAGGAACAAGAAATGAAAGACAAAAGAAAAGCGAGACGTGTAAATGTCACACAGATCCTTCTTTGTATGGTGGTTCTGTTGCTACATCACCTGCATCCTCTGCCAAGATACAGACTGCTTTTGTGTCTAGAACTTCTGAAACTACTCAGAGTCCTTCGGTGTCTACCAGTTCTAGTTCACATTGTCCTATCAATGAGAAGAAGTCTGAATCTACACCACCTCTAGTACAGCTCAACACTACTAATTTGGGAAAAGTGACAGTTGAAGCAGTTAAAGACCATATGTCTATTTTGTTGTGTGTAGTGAGTGCTTATGATGAACAAGTGGCTTAATGAATTGGAAATGCAAATCTGACTTTTGAAGATTATGCACAAATTGATGAGGATGAGATGGAACTGATAGATACGCAGTGGGCTTTGGCGAGTGTTATTCGCAGAATTAATCGGTATGAGAAGAAGACCGGAAAGAAATTCACCTTGATCGAAACACCAAGTTTGGATTCAATCCAAAATCTACTCAATGTTATAACTGTGGTGAAATCTGAATCCATTCAAGCCTAAGGAAGATTATCATAAAAAGAAAGAGAAATATGAAGAATCATCTTCTAAAGCACTTGTGAGTCAAGCTGATGAAGGTTATGACTGGGGCACAAAGTATGACGATCTTATGGGTGCTTTCATGGCTTCATTGGAAGAAGAATCTAGCAAAGGAAAGGAGAAGGTTGATGAGGTGAATGAGGTACATAATGATCTGCTTGAGATGATTGATAGACTTAAAGAGATGAACTCTCAGTTAACTTTTGATCTGAGAGAATGCACAGAAGCCAATAAAAAGTTGATTTCAAAAGAAAAGGCATTTGACAAAAAGATAACTGATCTTGCTAAAGAAAATGAAGATTTGAAAATCAAGGTTTACAGAATAATCATGTTGTTTCTGTGCATCTGGATTCAGTTCAGAAGTTGAAAGTAGAGTTATCAGCTGCAAAATCTGAAGCTGAGTTGAACAAAGCCAAGCTTGAAAACTACCAGAATTCAGCATATGTCATTGATTACTTTGCGGCTATGCAAAGATCTTCGCGTGATACTTCTGGTATTGGTTTTCATGCTGTGCCAAATCCTCAAGTTATGTATCAAGACCACAATTTGATCCAGAATTGGAAGTTAATCCGGTTCCTTAAAGGAAAGTGTGTCTAATCAAGTGTCTGAGGATATGGAAAGTTCATCATCTCATGAGAGTGAATTTGTTGATAATGATGATCCTATCATCAAGGACATCACTGATTTAGAATATCCAGATGATATTCTAAGAATGATTGGTCATCAACAGCTAATAATGTTGAGAAGATCAGTCCAGTTTTTCAGAAAACAAAATCTGAAGTAAAATCAGCTGGGAAAACAGTGGCTAAACAAAAGCCTGTTTCCAAATCAAATCTAAAAGTCAAGACTAATTCTACAATAAAGCCAATTGTGTTTGTTGAGTTTTCAACTACACAAAGGAGAGTCAAGCAAAGTTTTTCAAAAACAAGAGAAATTTTCTAAAAAGATTGACAATAAGTTTGTCAAAGTTGTTGACAAGGTTAATCAAAGTGGGGCTGGAAACAAGGGCAAATCAAAATTTCTCAAAAGAATGCCAAGACAAAAGCCACGGGTTTGAAGAATAAGGTTTTATCTCCATCTGTAGCATCCAAATCTTTGGATTCATCTAAGAGGGTGATGAATTAAAACCAAAGATTGTATCATCAAGGAAATGCTACAGATGTGGGAAAGTGGGTCATGTCATTGCTGACTGTGATTTGGACACTTGCAACAGATTTATACTTTTACTCCACGAGAAACACGACAGTGTTTCACTTGTGGAGGAAAAGGACACATATCAGCAAATTGTCCAAATCACAAGATCAAGAAGAAAACTTCTGTTAATGACAGTCTTGTGATCCATTCTAGTGGGAGACCTAGGAGGGTAAAGCCTAGTGAAGAGGAGATGAGAATACTCAGGAAATTTGATCCTGATTGTGTCTGGGTCAAGGAGGAAAATTTTCATAACAAAAAATCTTTTAATAACCAATAAAAGGTTAAAAGAGTTTTGAAAAAGACATCATCATCTGATGATGAATTTTATGACAATTTTTTCTCCTAAAAGATTTTGAAAACAAAATGTTATTCTAATTCTTTTTGGAATCCAGACCCAGGTCAGATGATAGTTTTTTTTGTGAGGAAGGATGAATACTTAGAAGATGGGTCTTCAAGTAGTTCATCGAGATCGAATGGCAGGAGGCTGTTCGGGGAGACTCAACGCCGGAATGGCGGGAGTCATCCCTTTTGGTACTGATAAAATTTTGTTTTAATTATTGTGCAGGTGGCATTCACGGGCCATATCAACAGTCGATGGATTGTTGATAGTGGATGTTCACGGCACATGACAGGAGAGTTAGGATTGCTGAAAGATTCAGGGAGATAAAAGGATGTTATGTTAACTTTGCAGGTGACAAAGGTGGTCAATTACCGGGAGTGGTAGTTTGACTAATGGTAAAGTTTCCTTTGACAATGTGAATTACTGCAAGGAGTTAACTAACAATCTTTTGAGTGTATCACAGATTAGTGATAAAGGTTATCAGGTGTTGTTTGATGATAAGAAATGCTATGTGCTCAAACAAGGAATTAAGATTCCAGATGACTGGATTTTAATGACTGCTGACAGGCGAAAGATTTGTATGTTTTAGACATGGCTAATGCGGAGACAGTAAACAAGGTGAGACGTGTCTGGTGTCGAAGGCCACGGAGCAGGATACTCGGTCTTGGCACAGACGAAATGGTCACATACGCATCAGAAAGATGAATCATCTCACACAATCACTTTGTTGATGG
>SZYD01000373.1:0-34232 GCA_009363875.1 Mikania micrantha | reverse complement strand
TTATCTAAGGCCTCTGAATGAAGATGGAACTCCTATGCTAGTCACACGGATGACTGAGCCTCAGAGGAAGCTTTATGATTATGAGAAGAAAGCTTAATCTATTATAACTCAGTCCATTGCTACTGATATCTTCCATCAGTTCAGACAGTTTACATCTTCTAGGTATTTGTGGGATGCTTTGCAGCAGAGGTATGAGGGCAATGATGCTTTGAAGAATATCAAGTCAAAGGCCTTGAGAATGGAATTCAACAGCTTCATGTATGTTGGGAATGAATCTTTGGACGATCTGATTGCTATATTTTATCATCTTTTGAACGAGTTGTTCAATCATCAAGTTAAAACTACAACTCAGGAGAAGATCCAATGTTTGGCAGATGCTTTACCTCCCAAGTGTGAGTCATTCTTGATGGTGCTTAAACAGAATGAGATGATGGCTAACATGGATATCAATGATTTCATCCAAAAGCTGAAAGAGCAAGAAATAGAGAACAAATGGAAGGCTAAGAGAGTTGCTCAAGTCCAGGATCCATCATTGTATTATTCTACTCCTACTGTTGAGAAATCATCTTCTCATGCTCCATTAAAGACAACCTTTGTTTCTCAGACTACTGAGGCTCCATCTTCTAATCAGATTCATTTCAGTCAGTCATCCTCTTCATCTAGCTCTCAAAAAAAAGAACATCATCAACCTGTCACCAGTCTGAAGACAGAGAATTTTGATAAAGTGACTGTAGAGATTGCCAAGGAGCACATGGGTCTTCTGTCTACTTTGGTCAGTTCCTATGATGGTTTAGTAGCTGGACAGATTGGCAATCCTTATCTGACAAATGATGACTACTCTCAGATAGATCCAGATGACATGGAAAGGATTGATATAATGTGGGCTCTAGCTAGTGTTGTCAGAAGAGCTAAGGAGTTTGTGAAAAGAACAAGAAAAGATATAAATCTAAACAAGGAGTCCAAGTTTGGATTTGACATGGCATCTGTCACTTGTTACAATTGTGGGGAAAAAGGGACACTTTGCAAGACAATGCAAACATTCAAGGAAAGCTGGAAACAAGAATCATTTTCAGCATCAAAAGTCTTCTGCAGCAAATCCAGAGAGGAGACTTGTTCCTATTGACTCTCCTGCTCAGGCTAGTTCTTCAAATACAGGCAATGCATTGATGGTGCAACAGGATGAAGGTGAAAATTGGGATTTCAGATTCAACTCTGACCAAGGGCAACAGGATAAAGCATGTGTTGCTAAGATTCAGAAGTTGGATGATCAAGTTGAAGAGAGCACTTCAGGAGATGCACAGATCAGTGGAGAAGAAACATCAGGTTCAGAGTCAGAAAGCTTGTCAGACTCAGACACTCAAGCTGATTCTGATGTTGATATTGAAGAGCCTGTTATTCAGTTTGCTTTGATGGTGAACTCATCTTCTATTCCTACTGCATCTTCTCAATCTGATCAGGTATCTAATGAATGTTCTTCTTCTAGTTCTAGATGTTTTAATTGTGTTGACCTTGACAGCAAGGTCCTTGCCTATCAGACTCACAATGCTGCTTTAATCAGCGATCTCAACCAGTGTATTGATGCTAACAAAGTTTTATAAGCAAATGAAAAAGATTTTCAAGCTAAAATTGAACTTTTAAATAGACAACTTCATGAGGCTGAGATTACTGTTCTGAACAAACAAGATGCTATCACTTCTTATCTCAATACCATAAATGAGATAAAGAAGAAGTTAGCCATAGGCGAGTGTGACTATAAGACCTTAGGTCAAAAGCTCAAGAGCTATGAAAGCTCTTCATACATCATTGAGCACATGATTAGTAAGGGTACTGATCAGAAGGGTAAGGGAAAAGTGAACTATCAACAATGTCCTCCACCAATCTTGAACACCTTTGTCAATTCTCCAGATGACAAAGATGTTAAAGATTTCCAAGTTAAAACTCCATTAGTAATTGATCCAATTGGGATGATTACTGATGAGGGTTCCTCCTTGTCAGAGGAATCTTTTGTGGAGGGAATTGTTGAAGATTGGGTCTCAGATTCTGAGGATGAATCTGCTGATTCATCAGATTGTGTTACTATTCAGAATCAGCCACCGGTTGTCATGAAAGGCGACCCAATCTCATCTTCAAAAATTTATAAAGCTTTAGGCTTTGTGAAAGCTTCATAAGAAAATGAAGCTTGTGCATCTAACAAGATTGAAAATCTTGTTCCTAATGGGAAAAAGGGTTTGGGTTTTAATCAGAACAAGCCTAAAACAAATGTTTTAAACCACAAAGGCAATCTTTTTCTGAATTAAAACATTTTCATAGAAAGGGTGACAAAGTTTGTTTTGAGTGTGGTGCATCTGGACACATAGTTAGATGTTGTCCATAGTTGATCAGACCAAAGGTTGCACCACCCAGAAAACAAAATCAGATTTTCATCAAAGCTGTCAAATCTGAACCTAAGTCAACTCAGACAAATCCCAAACAACCAACACAGGTTAAATATTTGGACAAGGGTAAAGGGAAACTGGTGAACTTGGGTGTTCACAAGTGATTAATGTTAATCAAGCAAAGTCATCATCCATTTATCTGAAAAATCTTTCAGTAAAAATGCAGTCTGGAAAGTCAAGTCTTCTGAGACTTCAGTATCACCTATTTCAGACAAGGCTGTTCATGATGGTAAATGGATCAATGTTTGGATCCGAGACTCAATGGGTCAACCCAAGACTGTAAAGGCTTGGGTTCCCAAAATGAACTGACTGTTTCATTTTTGTGCAGATTGCCCCAACAACTGCTCTTAACAGCTCTTGGATCGTTGATAGTGGGCTTCCAGGCACATGACTGGTGATATATCGCTGCTCACCAATGTGAATTCAGTTCGGGGTGGATATGTAGCGTTTGCCGGTGACAAAGGCGGGTTTATCACAGGAGAGGGTATTCTACCAAATGGGCAAGTTTCATTTGACAAAGTCAGATATGTCAAGCAGTTGGAGAATAATCTTCTTTCAGTATCACAGATTTGTGATAAACAGTACAAAGTTCTCTTTGATGACTCCAAATGCTACATTCTAAAGCAAGGTGTTATCATCCCTGAAGATTGGATCTTGATGTCAGCCCCTCGAAAGCAAGACTTGTATGTTCTCAACATGGCCACAGCTTCAACAACATCCTCCACAGCTTCATGTTTTATGTCAAAGGCAACTGAGAAAGATTCAATTCTTTGGCATAAGAGGATGGGTCATTTGAGTCTACGCAAGATGAATCACTTGGTACACAACAATCTGGTTGAGAGGGTTAGTCTGAAGAATTTCAAGCTGTCTGATGTCTGTGTATCCTGCAAAAAGGGTAAGCAAACCAAGCAGTCTCACAAGCCAAAGAAGTATCATTCAATCACTGTTCCACTTGAGCTTCTCCATATGGACTTATTTGTTCCCGTAAACCGCAAGAGTATAGCTGGAGATCAATACTGTCTCATCATAAATGATGAGTATTCCAGATATTCTTGGGTTTTCTTTCTAAAGGAGAAATCTAAAACGTTTGACTGCATTCAAGTGTTGGTTACAAAACTTGAATATCTTTATAAGCTCAAGATTCGTATGCTCAGAACAGACAACGGGACAGAATTCAAGAACCACAACATGGAGAATTTCTGCAATGCACGGGGAATTGTTCAACAATTTAGTGCCCCTTATGTCCCACAAATGAATGGTGTTGCTGAGCGGAAGAACAGAACTTTGATTGAGGCTGCTAGGACGATGCTTGCTGATTCTTCTCTTCCAGTTCAGTTCTGGAATGAGGCTGTAGCAAATGCTTGCTATACATTGAACCGGGTTTTGATAGGGAAGAGACATGGGAAGACTTGCTTTGAACTGCTTCATAACAGAAAGCCAAATCTTAAGTATCTTGAACCCTTTGGTGCACCATGCACTATGCTTAAGAAACACGAGCATGGCAAGTTCAATGAGAAGGTCGAAGAAGGGTACTTTCTTGGGTACAACACTTAATATAAAGGGTCTATAACAGATCAACTCAGAACGTAGAAGAGTGGTACCATGTTGATGTTCAGAGACATTCTATGTCCCCACCTGGAAAAGGCCCAGACTGGATGTTTGATTATTCGGGCCTCTTTGATTCTTTCAATATGCCTCCCATGTACTCAGATGAAGATGTTGCTGTTCAAATGCTGTATGATGCACAAAATGTACCTGATGAACCAGTGCAACCTTCATTCGCTTCAATTCCCACAGTACAGATAAATGATGACAGCTCAGACACTGATGAAAATCCAGTTCAGCCTGCTGCCTCGAACCAGATGTTGATAATCTTGTACCTGATCTTGAGGATTTGAATCTGAAAATCTAGATCCACAGGTTGAGGTTCTTCCTCATCCTGTTGGAAGAATTAATCGTATTCATCCTCTAGAGAACATCATTGGAAGTCCATTAGATGGAGTTAAGACAAGAAACCAGCTCTCTTCGGGGGGACTTGCAGACATTCTTGATTTTGCAGATGTAAGCTTTTGCGCCCATTCTTGTTTCATCTCCCATGTTGAACAGCGTACTGTCACTGAAGCTTTAAAGGAAGAATCGTGGGTTGATGCCATGCAAGAAGAACTCCTGCAATTCAAGAAATTAGGTGTTTGGAAACTTGTTGACAGACCAAAAGGTGCAAAATTCATAGGCACCAGATGGGTTCTTCGTTGCAAAAAGGATGATCACGGGATCATTGTGAGAAACAAGGCACGTCTAGTGGTTCAAGGATTCAGACAGATTGAGGGGTTGGATTATAATGAAGTGTTTGCACTGGTTTCTCAACTTGAAGCAATTCGTATTTTCTTGGCATATGCATCCTTCAAGAAGTTTAAAGTCTATCAAATGGATGTCAAGAGTGCATTCCTTCGCGATGTGATAAGTGAAACAGTGTATCTTAGTCAACCTCCCGGGTTTGAGGATCCATTGCATCGTGACCAAGTCTACAAGTTAGACAAGGCCTTATATGGATTACATCAAGCACCGCGTGCATGGTATGAGGCACTCTCCGCTCACCTTCTGAGCAACGGGTTCAGAAGAGGTGTCATTGACTGTACACTGTTTATTTCTAGAAAAGGATGGTGATCTACTCTTGGTACAAGTTTATGTGGATGATATCATCTTTGGTTCCACGAATGATACTCTATGCAAGGAGTTTGAGAAGGTTATGAAGGAGAAGTTCGAGATGAGCTCAATGGGAGAGATGAAATTTTTTTTTTTGGATTACAGGTGGATCAGTCTGAGGCAGGAATCTTCATTCATCAAACCAAATATGTTGGTGACATACTGAGCCGGTCCAGTATGTCAGATGCGAAACCTGCTGGTACCCCGCTGGCTGTCAATCACGGGATTACACCAGACGAAAAAGGGGAGTTAATCGATGCCACCCTGTACCGAGGAATGATTGGATCTCTGATGTATCTTACTGCTTCTCGGCCAGACATCATGTTCACCACATGCTTGTGTGCTCATTATCAATTAAAACCAAGAGTATCACATCTCATTGCTGTGAAGAGGATTATGCGTTATCTGAAGGGTACTCCTGATGTTGGCTTATGGTACTCTAATGATGATAACTTTGAGCTTATTGAATATAGTGATTCAGATTATGGTGGATGCAAGAGAGATTACAAATCAACATCTGCGGGATGTCAGTTCTTTGGAACCCGATTGGTTACCTGGCAGTGCAAAAAGCAGACGTCGGTGTCTACTTCAACCTGTGAAGCTGAATATATTGCTGCTGCCAGTTGCTGTTCTCAGATCATCTGGATCCAACAGCAACTCAGGGACTATGGGTTACATTTTTCTAACACTCCTATATATGTTGATAATACTGCTGCCATAGCTGTCACAAAGAATCCAGTCCAGCATTCAAAAACAAAACACATCGACATTAAATATCACTTCATACGTGATTGTTTTGAAAAGAAATTAATCGATGTTGTTAAAATTCACACCGATCACCAGAAAGCAGATCTTTTCACAAAAGCGTTTAATCAATCCAGATTTTTATATCTGATATCAGCTAATGGTGTTTTTCAATAGATGAAGTCCTACCTTCATCTGAATCTAACAAATGATCATCGATTTTCTTAGTTAATTTTGTTTTGTTTTGTTTTATTCTTGCTTTAATCAACTTTTCTTGTTTCTTACATTATCTTAATCAAAAACTCAAAAAGATTTTTTGTTTTAGGTTTTTAGTGGGAGATAATAGATAATTTGAAAAACCAAAAACATCTAAAAAAATTTAAAAATACAAAAACAGTTGAAAAAGTATAAAAATTGAGAAGGTCTTCTTTGAGAAAGTAATGCATTAATCTATCATGTCTTAAAAGCTTAGATGAATGCTTAAATTGAAGACAATATGAGAAGTGTGAGTTGATGTACTGATAGGCTGACTTTACAAAATGAATAGACAAATTTGTGAAATCTTAAAAAATCTGATTTGTGGGATCTGTTTTAGAAAAACAGTAAAGTAAGAAATAGTTTATGACTCAAATCAAGCATACACCTGTTATCATGAGATCTAATAAGGTTTCCAATAATTCATGAATTCAAAGTCTGTACACGTGACATATTGCTGGGACGAACCTAGCTGAAGCCGTCCATTCAGATGAGAATGATTGAATCAAAATAAAAGAAAATCAAGCTGGTATTAAGCTTGCGAAAAATACAAAAATAAAATAAGTTCGATTCCATACACGTGCCATATTACTGGGACGAACCTAGTTGAAGCCGTCCATTTGGATAGAACAAGTCAATCATGTCAACACAGGTCTGTATACGTGCCATATTACTGGGACGAACCTAGTTGAAGCCGTCCATAAGAATGTGTTGGTCATGAGAGACAAATTAAAAAGAAAAATACAAAAAGAAAATAAATTGGAACCTTATGGAATTTATGATGCTGGGTATTAAGATGTGCGGAGATGATTTACAAACTGATTTTAATCTTTGCTGAATAGATAAAACGGGTAACTTAGTCAGAAAACATAAGTGATCATCAAATGAGCTTAATAATTTTGTATTGAAAAGCTTAAAGTGGACAGATATATCAGTAATCATATCACAAGTCAAAAGTGTCTGAAATGAAACATTCAGCAATGCTGATTTGATTTGATTAGATGTATGTACTAGTTTCTCAACAGACCTCAAACAAAAATATGTATCTCTTTGTACATAGTTGCTAGTTGTACAGTTGTATTTTGTCTCAGAAAATTACAAAAGGATTTTATATTTTCAATTTCAACTTAGGTGATCATTTGTAGGTTCAGATGTCTGTCTCATATGAATCCTGAACCAACCAGACTTGTCTTCATAATTGGCATCCATTTTTACAGATCAAAATGTTGAAATTTTGAAATCAAGTTATGTTTTTTTGAGTGCATTGTCTCATTCGCATGAATGAATGTTGAGTATGAATCATTCGACCGAATGACTTCACTCGGCGAATGAGTCATTCGGCCGAATCAACATAAGCCGAAGGAAGTCAATAGCCTATTTCATTCGGCGAATGAAGTTTGTGTGTGAAGGTTATTCGGCGAATGACTTTGGGGAGAAATAGCTCATTCGCCAGTCTCATTCGGCGAATGACTAACCCTATATAAGCATTCAATCGGCCGAACTACCTCATTCTCCACATTTTCATTCGCTGAGTACTGTGTGTGTGACATTCGCACGAATTACCCTCTTTCTTCGGTTCACTTTTTCTTGTGATTTCTCTTGATCCAGCTACTGATATCTTTGCTTCTTATCATCTCAGGAACTGACGGATCAAGTATCATCTATTTTTGACCATGAAATCATCAAAAACAAGACCGATTATAGGGTTTTAGGTATCTAGTAATCGCCCTTTAAATAGATGATCAAAATGAACCTGAAATTGCTTGAACCATGTTTTAATATTGTTAATTGGTGGTTTCTGAGTGTGGGCATATGATTTTTGTGAACTAATTTGAAGATTTTTCAAATGACTTTTGAATTCGTACTGTCAGCCGAATGACGCCATTCGGCGAATGAAGTTCATTATGCGAATGAATCCCATTCAGCGAATGACTCATTCGACATAATGACTCATTCGGTCATTAGTCTCATTCGACCAAGTGTCATTCGGCCAAATCAATTACATTCGGCCAAATGATTTACTTGAAATTTGTTCTGATTTGATTCTACTTCTTCACTGAATTGTACTGACATGTGTATTTCTCTATTTTTCAGCATGGCTGGATACAAATCAGTGACCAAGAACAACATCTGTGCGCATTTGGATCTCACTACACCGAATGCCCGACATTACACTGAGATTATCACATTTTTGAGGCGTTCCAGGATCTTCACTACCATATCGACTATGCATGTGCCATATCACTCTCACTAGCAGGATTTCTGGGCTTCTGCCGATATTGATTATGAGGTTGAGCCTCCTGTTATTAGAGGGAAGGTGTTTGGACACGATGTTATTGTATCAGCTGATCATATCAGGAGAGTTTGTGGTTTCCAGGATACACCTGATCAGCCATATCTGCTGGATCGTTACTTAGTTCGTGGTTGTTTTATGAGGTGCAAGTACGAAGGCGATCTTGGAGCGGGAATATTCAACAAGGCGTATATGTCTCCGCAATTCAAGTATCTAGCCCATGTGCTTATTCATTGCCTTGGGTCTAGGAGAGGTGGATTTGATGATATGCGAGAGACTATACAGTGTGCCTTCGTTGCCTTGGTTCTGAACAGGCCCTTCAACTTCTCCGAGATGATCTTCACGCATATGAAGGAGAATGTGGCACTAAAGGGAGATAAGAATTTCCTGATGTATCCTCGGTTCTTACAGCAGTTGATTGACGCTCAGTTACCTGATTTGCCGAAGGTCAACGCTGATATCATTCGCTTGGAGCACATGAATGACATTGCTCTCAATAGAGTAATGTCATACAGAGGCAAGGAGAGGAAGCCTACTGTTTGATCTCTGTTCGGACATCTTGTGAGGCCTGATTATATAGCTCCGGCTGGTAGGAGATGGAGACATGATGACTCAGACTCTGAGGTGGAGGATATAGTTGTGCCTGGTGATGATAGTGGTGATGATGATGATGATGGTGCTGGTGCTAGTGCTGGTGAGAGCTCAGTTGCTGTGAGCACTGTAGCTGTGAGTTCTGTTAGTGTGAGTGCTGCTGTTGGTGACATGACTACTACTGCTGATGTTAGCTTGGTTGAAGCTGATGTTGTGACTGTTGGTGCTGGAGTTAGTACTTCTGTTGCAGATGATGAGGATGTAGATATTGATTCACCGATGGAGTTGGACTTCATGGCCACTACTACCTCCACAGTGACTACTCCTATTGATATGACAGGCACCACATCTGCTGAAGACAAGGATGAGTCAGATGACTCAGGTGATGAAGGTGGTGAAGGTGGTGATGATGATGCTGAGAGTTCTGACTCAGCAGACACACCAGATGATGAGTTTGAGAGTGTATGGATAAGTGGAAGATTGGTGAAGAGGAAGAGGAAGCGGAGTGAAGCTGAGCTGGAGGAGATCACTGATCCGTATTTCGTTCCGGAGTTTGATATTTGACCTCCTCCTCGCTCCTCTGTTCCAGCCACTGCAGCTGTTTCTGTTGCTGTTGTTCATTCTACATCATCTCCAGCTGGGAGGAGGAAGAGAGCCAGGTTTCTCTTTCAGAGAAAGTCAGAACTGTCAGTTGCTACCACAATTACTGTTACATCAGTGGCTTCAACTGCAGTTTTTTCACTGACCAGGTCACGGGCTATTCCGACACGCACTACCATTGCCCGTCTGACTACCTCTATGATTCAGGCTTCTATTTTTACTGCTGCTTCTACTGGTCCCTCCACTTCACGAGCCGACATGTTTGTACCTACTGTTTCAGTGGTTGATCAGCTGAGCACACTGAACAATATGGTACTTAGATTGATGGAGAGGAACCTAGAACAAGAAAAGAAAAGCAGGGAGCAGGATTTGGTTATCGCTCAAGTCACTCAGAGGATAACTAATCAAGATGCCGATCAAAGAGCTGATCTAAGAGCTCGTTCTGCTCAACAAGAGGAGGAGTTGCTGAAATATATTGATGAGCATAATCAGTTGGCCCTGACTGCCTCTGGTTTCAATGAGCGAATCATGCTCCTAGAAGCTGAGAACGCCAGACTTGCTGAACTGGTTGAAAGTTCCAAGGAAGGCACTCCAAGAATTGAGGGTTCTGCAGCAATTTCCGATGAATCAGACAAGGAAGACAAAGAGGAAGATGAAGAAGAAGATGAAGAGTCTGAGGAGGAAAAGGTTGACTATGAAGAGTCAGAGAAAGACGATGACTCTGATAATGATGATCAGTCTGGATCAGGGAGTGGGTCTTCTGGGTCCTCAAGTTCTGAGGATGATGATGATGATGATGATCAAACCCCTCCTCCTCCTAAGATCCGGACATAGACAAAGCACGACAAAGGTGTTAAAGCTCCTTCCCCCTCTCCTACTACAACTGAAGAACCCACGGCTGCTGAGGAAGTTGAAGCTATGCCTTTGAGACGTCAGTTAGATGAGACTTTGACGATGATATTGGACGCTCAAGGCATTATACAACACTCAGTAAGCTACGAAAAAGAGGAGGGGGAGATCATTCACTGTCTATCAAAGGAGCAGATTGCTGAGCTATTCAGGTTGAATCCTGATGAGGTCGTGACAGATGATACCTCAGTTCCGGTTGGTGATGAGCCGTCTCTAGAGATTTTTGATGACGTTGGTGAGGTCATTCTGGAAGACATCACAGAAGAGGAATATCCCAAGTATACATCAGCTCAAGATGAACTACCAACCTTTACTGATTTATTTGATCAAGCCACTGAGGAGATGCTGATCAGATATTTGGAAGAACAAGTTGAGAAGAGTAAGTCTGAAGCTGATGATATTCAAAGAAGGAAAGAGGAATGGAAAGCTTATTGGGAAGCTTTGAAAAAGGAAGTCAATGTAAAGGTGCCAGCTACGTAATCCAAGTTGTATAGGACCAAAGGGTACAAAGCTAGAGGTCAGATTCTCAGCTGGGCATACTTTCACGATCTAGGATGTTATGCTGTGAAAAGAGAAAGGGGAATTGATTACTTCAAGCATCCTCATGACTTCAAGACGCTGCCAGGATTTGAAGTCAATCAGATTGCACATTTGAAAATGTTATATAGCAATGGCTCAGGGACGTCTGCTTGGTTCTCCAGACAAATCCAGTACGAGTACAGAAAGAGGTAAATAAACTTCAGGCCTCAGCAACCTGAACGATACTACTTGCCAGAAATAGATGGAGATAACCGGAAGCATAAGGTTATCCTGAAGTGGCTTCCTCCTAAAGTCATGAAGAAGATTCCGTTAAGGAAGATGCATCAAGACTTTATCTAGGGCTTCCGATGGTGGTACTACGACGGGCAAACTGGAGAAGCTGTGATAGTGATGTGCAAAGAGAAGAAGTGGGAGACCGAACGTATTTTTGAGCCAATGTGGTTGACCAATCTGTCTAGCAATGATGTCAAGACTTTGTACTTTCATCAGCTGTTCTTCGATGTTGCTGACATAGAGCAAGCCATGCAGTTCATGAGAGTCATTCGTATCTGTAAGGTGTTGAAGATACATGCAGGAGCAGACCGAAAAGCTATCTCTGACAAGCTCTTCAAGAAAGACACTTCCAAGGATTGAACTAGGTCCAAGGGGGAGTTTGTAGATGCATTATATGTCCCTAGTTAAATTTTGTATTATCCATTATGTAAAGTTTATGATTTTAATGGAAGTTGTCTTTCTATATTGATTCTTAATGTTTATTATTGAGTATATGTGTTTGATTAGGATTATTAATGTTTGAGTATGGTTAAAGACCCATTCGGGCGAATGACTCTACTAATGAAGTCATTCGCCGAATGAACGCCCTAGCGAATGACTAAGTGAAGCGAATGAGCCATTCGCCGAATGACTCATTCGACTAACTTGTCCTTTCGACACTGTCATTCGCCGAATGAGCTGCTTCGGCCTCTCATTCGGCCGAATGACAGCAGTCTATAAATACAAGTTCAAATCATTTCAAACTAAACTTCTAAGCGCCCTCCTTCTTCCCAGAGCACCTAGTGTCAAACCCTAGAAGATCTGAGCAGCCATTGTTCGTCCAAGTTCGATTCACAACCCGTGGTGTTCGATTTTCACTCAAACGTCCTTTCTACACCCTCGGATCACCACGGTTGCTGTTGGTTTCGATTGGAAAACCCTGGAATAGGATTCCGCACTATTCCAGAGGCTGTCGAGTAGATATCCATTGGAATCGGATTGTTTCCAAGCTCCAAATAGGTCCTACAAATTTGTATAAACCTGACCGAATGACAACTTAGCCTCACCAATAACCACCTATACTATCTAATCAAATATGCTTATATATAGGGCATACGTAGGGTCAAGCTTACCGCCAGCCCAGCCGCCAGCCCACCACGTACCGATCTACATAGTATATTGTTCTTGGTGATAATTAAGCGTTTCATCCCATACACTGAATTTACAACCTTGAACAATCTGCAAATGATAACCCTGAAGATCTGAAATGATAACCTTAACCTCATTAACAACCACCTATGCTATCCAACCAAGTATGCTTACATATAGGGCATACGTAGGGTCAAGCTTACCGCTAGCCTAGCCGCCAGCCCACCACATACCGAACCACATAACATATTGTTGTTAATGATAAGTAAGCGTTTCATTCTCTACCATCAATACACTAGTTTCGTTAAAATGTGGAAGTTCTCTTGATTCCTTAAGCTCGTCACACACACACAACAAACCATGGAAAATGTGGAAAATGTGGAAGTATTTAATTGAAATGCTTAAATAAATAAATAAATAAGTAAACATTTAATGAAAAGGTAAGTCCTAATGATTGGGCCTTGGTCAACTCGAGTAGACTAGTATATCAATCAAAGGTTCTTGGAAGTTAAAGGATTCCGTAAATATCATCAAACATGTGACCTATAATCAATCGGTCTAGCTAGGACTTCTTGAAATATAGGATTTTATTGATTCATTTAGATTCGTTCTTGATTCGTATAGATTCGTTGGCACATGTTATCTTTGATAGTTCCTAGAGATTCCCCTAAAAATGATTTCTTGTTTCGTACTAGATTCGTTGAAAACATGTACTTGATTCGTTGAACAATGAATACTAGATTCGTTGAACAAATGTACACTTGATTCGTTGATCGTTCGTCGAACATCGAACCATTGATTCGTCTAAAATGATTCTTTGATTTGTTGAACTTGAACACTTGTTTCGTTGAAAATGTTTAATTGATTCGTTGATAAAAGACTCGTTAAAAATAAATTCATTGAAATTAGATTCGTTGAAAATAGATTTGTTGAAAATGTTTACTTGAAATGATACGATTATCCACTTATGATAAGTAAATATTCCTTTATAAAACCTGCATAAAATTTACCTAGATATGGTCTAGGATAGCATTTATATATGTGCAATATATAGGATTTAAAAGCATTTAAGTAAAATATAATCCAAGGAAAATAATTCACGAATGCTTCTCAGCCCCGCATTTAGAAAACAAAAATGTTTATAAAAGGGGCAAGGAACTCACTAGTGTTGTAGTTCTTATGATTTAACCAAGAAGGATAGGCACGCTCGTTTGTTGTAAGCTAGGTATCTTCGGCACCTGAGTTGATTTATTATGATTCGAATGCTATGAGTATTTATAGTTTGACATATGTAGGGTTTAGGTCTCAGTGTGCTACTAAGTGTCCTAAGACTTTACTAGTGTTACTATGATCTTCCTTAATTATTCTAAGTTATCATGCCCTTAACCCTTAACTGCTAGAGACTTAACCTTATTTACATAAGATAGATGAGAATAAAAGATACAACTTTTAAATAAATTATCATTTATAAAATCTTATTAAAGTTATAAAAGCTAAGTTAGAATTCTTTAAGTTACTTTAAAATGTTTAAGCAAAATAATTTATGACGATCTTTATTAAACTATGCTTACATGTTAAAAATCATTATATTTTAGAAAAACATAAGCTATTTTTATGAAAAATATAATTTAAACATGTTACAACTTAAGTTAATCTTACTTCAATACTTCAAGTCATTTGATAGTTATTTGTTAACCGCTTTGATTCATGTTTCTTTTTGAATTGTTTATCAACTAATTATCCATTTGACAACTAGTTTGAATATCAATTTGATGAGAACTCTAAGTGTTTGGTGGTGACATATTAATGTTAATGTCCCATACTTAGACATTTTCCTTGAATTCTCATGGATCCATCTAGTTTCTTAGTTCTTTGTATTCCCTTAGTCATTTAACAAATCTTAGATTGTTGTGATTTTGCAAAACACACTCATTTTATTTGTTTAGAAGACCTTAAGTTAGGATTTGTATCTCTAGGGTTTTTATTAACACTCACTTAATCACCCTTGAACCATTCTCATTACTAGTCTCTTATTTAAGATTTTATTAGTCAAAACCCATGCTTAGTAGTTCCATTTGTTTGTTAAAACATGTGGTTATATGATTAAAATGGGTTAAAAAAGCTTTGATGTTAAAATCCTTAATATTGACTAAGTATAAAACCAGTTTAACACACATAAAACCCTAATGGTTCAATATTCGACTAACCCATGTTCAAACTCATCCATGAACTCATTTCTAGGTGGTTTAAGCTGGTTCCAAGTTTATTCTCCTTGGATTGAGTCTAAGTACTAGTATCGACAGAAGCATCAGCTAATATCGACGGTTTGGATTGCTTAGTATCGATGAGAAGTTGAATTTCCTTGTCGATACTATCCCTTCGATAGTATCAGCTTCGATGGCCCCTTAACCATCGATACTAAAAGTATCGATGGGGTCTCATGCTTAGATCTTCGGAGGATGTAACATTTGTACATTTAGTCACGGTAGTTGCAAACAGTGTTAGAACAAATGTGTTTTCATATCAAATCAGTTAATGTGACTCATGTGTTCATAAAGTGCTTGTGTGTTAGGATCTTTATTATCTAGGAACAAGTATGTATTTTATATTTACAGTCGAGTTCGCTAGGCAAGAACAGTATCGTATTATATCGAAACAGTGGTGGGACAGCGTCAGGTACGGCAGGTAGCTGGAATCTGGGGTATGCCCTATACATATACTGCGTTCCGTGTAATGGGATAGTGTTAGTGCGTAGTGTCGAGACGAATATTATGACAATTAATTTAACAAGAATCGTAATACGTAAGCGAGACTGAGTAGAGTTATGGGTGACGATCCATAATAATACGAATGTTGAACTTATAATTATGATTAAACGCCTTAACATTTTATACGATCGAAAAACGTACGCGATTTCGGGTATACACGTAATTGCGGTCGTATAACGATCTGTCAACACACGAAGAGTAAAAAAATAATTAAAATAATTATTTTACATTTTTACAATTTTGAAACTCATCAAAATGATGAGAATAATAATCCTTATTTTTAAAATCGCGTAAAATACGCGTTACGCGACGAAAACGCAAACCGAGCGACCGGAACGAACCCGAATACCCAGAGGGTATATAAACACCAAATGAGGTGTTTCCTCCTCATTTATGGCAGCCCAACCCCCTTCTCTCTCTAGATTTTCGGATTTCATCTCCTCACACTAGAAAACATCACAAAAATCCTTGTATCTTCCTCGTTTCTTCACGGAATTGAGTGATTTTTGAACCTACACAAAAGATCAAAAGATCTGAGGTTTTAGCCCGCCAAAATCAAGGTATGATCGAGTGAAAAAGCTGAAAAATAGGGTTTTTGTTTATGTTTTGTTCAAACATAGATACAACCGGGTTTAGGTCATGATAATCGAATCCCAACCTTCGAGAGGACTCACATACATGCGGCAACACCATGAGAGGTCTCAAACTAAAGATTGGAGCTGATGAGGAGGACGAGCCTTTACAGGTTCGTTGGCTTCTAGCTGGCCGAACCCTCCCCAGCCGAAGCTCCATGTGGCCGAACCTCAACCTGACCGCCGAACCATATACATGCCACGAACCCTATTGCAGACCTCACGAACCTATGGCATGCCGACGAACCCTCTTCTAAACGAGCCGAACCCTAATGGCCCCACGAACCTGGATGGTTCGTTGATTAGCAGCCGAACCATGAACAGGTGCCGAACCCACATGAGCCGAAGCTTCCATACGGCGAACCCTTCCAGTGGCCAACGAACCTTTCTATGCGTGCGAACCTTGATGCCACCAAAGGCAGCCGAGCCCTCCATATCAAGAGACGAACCATGTGGACCATGCATGGCGAACCTAAGGGTTCGCTGCTATTTTATTCAGCCGAGACCAACATGCAACATTGTCTATTGCCTTGACCCAAATTCACTTTTGTTCGATCCAATAGATGGGCCCAAGGCCTCGGTATAGCTTACTTGGCCCAACCCATGCACGGTTGGAAACTAGGCCTAGCCTAAAATCCTTTGGACTGAGCATTCAACTTCTAGAATTTTGTTTTGGCCCAGAAACCTATCGTGGCCCACGTTTTTTTTCCCTAAGGCCATCCTCTTATTCGCGGCCCAATCGAATTGGCCCATGGCCACTATCCGGCCCGCACCATGAAACATCTGGCCCATATTAAAACTTAGAGGCCATGACCATTGTTTAAGTCCACCATGATTTCATGGACTCAAGGCCCAAGTTGGCCCACACATTCCAAACCAAGCCCAACATACTTAGTTTGGCTCAATATCGTCCACATCGGCCCATTATGGCCCAATTGAGCATATGCATAATACATATGGCATAAGGGCCCAATAACAAGTACTTAGGCCAAGCTTGGCCTTTTACTTCATAAAATGTGAATTGATCATAATTGGTTTAAGTTGCAACTTAACCTAATTAGGGGATCAAGTCATAAATCCAAAGGCATTAAACAATTTGAAACATCTTTTCATAATACATGTTAAACAATGGATATCAAACTCGTCAACACTTATTATTTTATGCACACAAGTTGTGCATAAAAGAACATTACACATTCATTTCATGGATCATTATCAATCAAGTAACTCAATCATGACTTTCAAGTTCATACAACGTTTTCAAACATGAGAACAAGTTATTCAAGATGTTAATCACAAATCATGATAACACAAGTCCTGTTTGCTACTTGCTATTTGTTATAGTTCATGATAACACAAGTCCTGTTTGCTACCTGTAATGTTTATAAAGTAACATAAACATGTATCATGTAATATTAGAAGTCCTGTTTGCTACTTGCTATTTGTTATAGTTCAGAGTCTACTGCAGACAGGTGAGAACATTAGCCCCTCTTTTTACTGTTTTTACAACTGTTTTGGGGTGGAACACGTGATCAAATACTCTTACTTCAATAATATTACATGATACATGTTTATGTTACTTTATAAACATTACAGGTTCACTCTAGAAATCCAAGGGATTTCTCAATTGTTTTCAAAGGAATTATCAACCGTTTATAATGGTTTTATCAACTGTTTAACATTTTCTACTAAAAAGGTTTTAGAAAAGTTCTTTAAACTATTTATATCAGTTTTTACTCAAATGGTTTTATAAATGATAGACACTTTTAAATAATGTGCTTATAAACTCTTTTACTATGAACTCGTGTTTTCGAAAATAATCTTTTATAAACCTTGTTATTATACAAGGACACTATCCAATGTACACAATCAAGGGTTTCAAAACAAGGTATTCAATCAATGGTTTTCGCGAAGATGTTCAAACAAAGATTCATTTCATGGTATCCAAACAGAGGATTCATTTCATGGTACTCAAGCAAGGTTTTCAAATCATGTTATCAAACAAGGCATTAAATCACTGTTTTCTTTCAAAGCAAAGATTAAAAGTATGGTGTCCACTGTTGTAAACAAACTTATAAACCCATCAAGTTTCATATTCATTAGCGTGAGTACTGGGTGATCACAACAAGGGAAAGCGGACACATTTGGGCAGGCCGGTTTCTGGAGTTAGCTTTTAAATTTGTTTTATAAACTAACTGCAGATTTCGGTTACGTATGGTTTTATCACTGTTGCTGACTAATTTTCTGACTCCAAACGTAGTTTGGGACTTGATTATATGTTGGTTTTCGTGCAAACAGTCTTTGGACTGTTTACACTCATTTTACATACTTGATGTTAGTTTGGGTTGCAGCTCATCCATGTAATTCATTTATTGCTTTAAACATATGCCTTACATTACAAGTTCATGTTTCAAATGTTAAACCTATTGTTCTCACCAACTACTTCTGTAGTTGACAGTTACTTTTCACGTGTTTCAGGTAATCAGGCGTAAGGCATTTAAAGGACAACTAAGGAGACCGCTTAAGATAGAACAAGATGAAGAAACATGCTAGGATGGATTTAGAAACACACTAAAATCCTGATTGTTTAATTGTCTTGTTTGAAGTCTTATTTTGTAAACTATATTTTGGGTCTTTAGTTGTCATTCTTTTGGTAGATAGATTGTCTGTAACTAAACAACTGTCTAAACATTATGAAACTTAGTAATCCATTGTGGTTGTTCTTATTCAATACTTGTGCATGATTCAACTACTCATACGTCACCGCGCTGTGGATTCCGCACGCGGCGCAGGGGGTGTGACAGGTTGGTATCAGAGCCAAGGTTGTAGAGAACTAGGAAAAACCCAATGTTTAATGACCTAGACTATAACCTAAGCTACCCAATAGGACTAAGTGCTATAGGCTTGAGGATACTTAGGATCTAAGTAACTTAAGTAAGCATTAAGTCTACATTAAGCTTGAAAGATCTTAGGGATACACTTCTAAGATTAGATATCGAGTCAAGGAATTTGAATCGGAATTATATAAATTTTAGAAACCGAATTAAATTTCTCACATATGTTCATTTAAGGATTTCAGAGGCAAGGATCTGTATTCTTAGTATCCTTGATCTGAAATTCTTACACAGAGTTCATTAAAGGATTCCAGAGGCAAGGATCTGTATTCTTAGTATCCTTGATCTGAAATTCTCAATCAGAGTTCATCATAGGAATTTAGAGGCAAAGATCTGTATTCTTAGTATCTTTGATCTAAAATCCTTGTCATGTTGATCATAGGAATTCAGAGGTCAAGATCTATAATTTTAGAATCTTGGATCTGAAATCCTTGTCATGTTATCATTATCAGGTATTCATTATCATAGGAACTTTATAACTTAGAATCTGTGTAACAGTATTCTTTAGTTGAAGTTCTCACAGGAGATCATTATACTCAATACTGTAAGTATTGAGAACCTAGGTTAAATAACCTAGGACACACATACAAAAACCCAAGGTGTTAATTTCAAGTAAATTAAGGACCACGGTTTACATATTCATAATCATAGTCAATCAAGAGTTGGAATCTTAGCTCCAAATACAAACGACGGATTTACGCTGACGTGCTGAGGTAAGTGGTGGGCGGTGAGAGCTAACCCTATATATAAGCTTATTTCGGTATGTCAGGGGGAATCCGGCGTTCGTATTTGAAGTAAAGATTCGGGAGCAACTGGAATCATTGAACATTAGTCAAACACATGAGATACAAACATTGGTGAATCAAATCATTGTGCTATTCAAACTTGGATGAGTCAAACATTGTGTGTAAATCAATCAAGTTGTGAACATTCTTTCAATGTAAACCTTAAGTGAAATTCTTAAGTGATTACATCATTAGTACTTACTAACATAGTTTAACAAAAAAAATGTAGAGCACACATATGACTTAGTTCTACATGTTAACAACTGTTAGTAGGTGCACACATAACATAATCATAGTTCAAATTGATCAAAGATCATGGGATTTTTAATCAATGGAACATACATGGAAAATCAGTACAAAACATGTGGCCAAATGCTAGCAAGGACATGATCGTGGTATATCGAAGCGGTGGTTGGATGGCGTCTGGGCTGGCAATTTGCTTGACCCTTTCGTATGCCCTATATATAAGCTATCTTCGGTATATCGGGAAAGTGTCAGTGTGTAGGTTTGGTGGAGTGAGATCATGGAACATCATACACATTCACATGAGAAGTATGCTAATAAGCTGATTGCTTATACGTGTACATGCTCATATTACAATTGAATGATAATACTAGTAGTATGGATATATTACTAATTTTATCATGCAAATTCAATTGTATCTTTTCTAATTACTGACCCACTTGTGGCTTCTATTCGTAGAATGCCTCCCCGACGTGATCCTAACGGAGGGGGTTCGACAAGTGGCAACGACGATGAGATCAACAAGATTGCCCGAGCCATCCCTATACATATGAGAGATGTCATTCCGGGCATGGTCACTGATATTACCCAGAATCTTCGGGGAAGTACTAGTGATTCAGCACATAACTCAAATGCTACCAACACTGGAACTGCTAACTTCACTTTCAAGCAGTTCAATGATGCTAAGCCTCCTAAGTACGCTGGTACTGAAGGAGCTACGGGCCTACTGCAGTGGCTGGAGAGCATCGAGGATATTCTTGATTTCACAGGATGTCCTGAAAATCTGAAGGTCAAAATGGCCTCGAGCGCTTTTCACAAAGGCACACTCACCTGGTGGAATTCTGAGAAGAACACCAGAGGACGGGAGGTCGCGTTAGCTTTACCACGGGAGGAGTTCAAGAAGGTATTGGTGGAACAGTTTTGTCCACGTCACGAGAAGAATTATACTACTCATGACAACTTAAGGTTCACAAGAAGAATTATACTACTCATGACCTTGAGTTAGGGGCTGTGGTCTTTGCATTGAAGATTTGGAGACACTACCTGTATGGTACTAAATGTGCCATTTATACAGATCACAAGAGCCTGCAACACATCCTTAATCAGAAAGAACTCAACATGAGACAACGGCGTTGGGTTGAGCTTCTAACTGATTACGACTGTGAGATTCGTTACCACCCGGGTAAAGCCAATGTGGTAGCGGATGCTCTTAGTCGTAAGGAACCAATCAAACCAATTCGGGTCAGAGCCATGGAGATTAACACACAACCAAACTTGAAGGATTTGATTCGTATTGCACAACAACAAGTAGTAACAGACAATCAGCTTAAGGCAGACTTAGATTGCGGAATTGAGAAGAAGCTGGAACCTAAATCTGACGGGGTGTTATATCTTATTTTGTAAACTATATTTTGGGTCTTTAGTTGTCATTCTTTTGGTAGATAGATTGTCTGTAACTAAACAACTGTCTAAACATTATGAAACTTAGTAATCCATTGTGGTTGTTCTTATTCAATAGTTGTGCATGATTCAACTACTCATACGTCACCGCGCTGTGGATTCCGCACGCGGCGCAGGGGGTGTGACAGAGGAGGTCGACATTAAGAATTTCGATGAAGACCCATCGATTTTAGTCCACCGATATGGACAATATCGGCTGATGAACACCAAGGAATTCTAGTTCGTCGATCCTTGCTTTCTCATGAGTTTCTTGTGTCGATACTAAGATTCCCAGGCTCCAACCCAAATTAAATCATACCAAACTTCAATATCAAGTGTTCCTTAACTTTCTACATCAATTTGGTGCAAGATCATATGGCCTTGAAGTTCAATATCTCGGCTGACATAGTGCAGGTGTTCGGAAAACACAAAACCCACGAAAACAGCTCGATATAGCTCTATTATACCCCAAAATTGTTGATCCAAAGCTTGATTTCTTCCTCTTTTCACGATCTACACGTAGCTACAGTCTTTTTGATACCAAATTCGCCTAATTTGGTTGAGAATTGAAGGAGAAATGAGGGTTTTCTTAGAGAGGGAAAAGTTAGAGAGAGAAAGTGACGGTTTGTAGAGATAGAGCTGGTACGTGGGATTGGTAGAAGGCATTTAATGCCACTTTAAGTCTTTTAATGTTCTGGTATGTTCAGTTTCGCTTGGTTTCGCGTATAAGCGTCGGTCTTTCGGTTTTCTCCTACGAAACGATACGATACGATATTAAAATAGAGTTTTCTAAATTATATTAGGTGGTAATTCCTAACAAATTATCTAAATATCTTTTGTTTATTTTTAAAATTTTGAAATCGTTTAATTTAATTGTTTAATCGAATCATACGGTTTTCGCGCGTATTCGTATAGATAGTCACCCGTACGAACACGACTGCGACTGTACTTTCCAATTTGTTTATCTAATTATTAGACATCATTCAGAACGTTAAACTTATAGATATACTCGTGCGAATTGTCGCCCACACAATACTCCGTCAGTTTAACGTTCACATAACGACGTTCATTATTGTTTTCTTCTATACATTCCCGCATACGTTTATACATAATATATCCTAATAAACATGCACATAATAGTTTCGTGTCATGATATATGATTCTGACTGTTAAACCAGGGATTCACAACATGTTTATGAAATAGATTCGTAATAGTTTCGTATTTAACATCAAATAGCAAATAATACACATAGTTTCGTACTTGATCTACTGTATAAGTTATTGTTCCAAGTATGGTTCGGACATTGATGTTATATATATGTTTGGGCTTTTGATCTTTGTATACTATAGAATGGTGTGGTATAGTAATTCACCTGTTATGTTATCGATTTGAAGGAGATTAAGCATTGCACATCTTACAGTTAATGTTGCACTGAATTCTTCGATTTAGGAGACTTCAGCCATACATTTTGTGTTAGTTAGAACCAGAAGGGAGTCGCGAAGGTTGTGAGAATGTTTAATTCATTTAATTGATTTAGTTTCATTGATTAATGACTAATTTTGTGTCGAAGGAACTCACATATGTAGTACGCGTTAATAGTGTCTTATTTTTGGAATTGTTAGTATGATTTGATCATGATTGATTCGTAAAGTGCGCATCGGCTCGAATTCGAGTTATAATGCACAGGTAGGCTGGATTTGGAAAAGATCCGGGGTAGAGTGTGTTACATCCCGTTTTGAAAATATAAATTAAATAATTTCGTTTATAATTACAATATTAGTACTCAAAAATATTATTATGGAACGATCATTAGAATTATAAGATCTCGTCTAATAAATAAAATAGTTATAGTTTAATTTATAAATATGATTATTCGAGGAATTGATATTAGAAATGATTCATTAAGATTTGTAGCATCCGTTTAAACAAGTATCTAGGATATATTAACTATTTGAAATAATCGATTTTTAAATGATCGTTAAGTTGAGTCAAAGGTTGTTTTAATAATAATAATAATAGTAAAAAAATGTAATATATTTTATCCTGATCCATTTTTAGCGAAACTTAGATCAAAATATAGAGAAAAAATAAGCATGTTCTAACCGTATTTTCAGAATTTTATAAAACAAAGTTTAAGCTAAAGTAGCAGAAGTAGCAGCAGTAGTTGTCACACCCCGACAGATGGCGGAATATGCCGGGTCACGATTTGTGCAAGGATTTTTCATAAGCTCATGATTTCTAATTCAAAATTACATATTTAAAATACTAAATTACATTGTCATTACATTACAAGTTTAAAGTCAAATACATTAAGAATATAAAACTTAAGTCTTTGATACACTATCTATGTCCATCTTCCTAAACTTTTACTTAGAGTCTTCACCTCAACATGTCACACATGTAAAGCAACTGTCAACTAAATGAATATTTGGTAAGTAGTCACATGATTATAATAGTATAAGTTTCAAAGTATGCAAACTTTAATGGCAATGTATATGAATATTATATTATGAATGAAACAAGCATGTGTAAATGGATTATCGGTCCTTTTTAACATTCAACGCTAAGAGAGCGCGACTCTCTTAGGAACCAAACACTAAGTATATGTGCAGAAAAGCATAAGAATAAGTATGAATACACTACAAGATCAACACATAATAAACATTCAACTACAAAACATTATGTTGTTTGTATATGTTCAAGAATAGTATAAAGTTTAAGTATTAGAATAAGGACTTGTGTGACAACCCAAAATAATATAAAAGTAAAAGGGAGATGTGAAAACTCACATGTGTTTCTAAGTAATCCAAGAGTTATAAGCACGCATAGTTGTACAATAGCAATCACTTGTTACCCTGTTTTAGATGTAAAAATGTGTCTATGAGTTCCTAGTTGCTAATTATTCCAGTATGCGAATGTATATACCACGTATAGTCATCTAAAGAACGAGTTTTGTTCATTTAACTTATTTTGTATAAATGTTTAAAATTTTATAAATTATTTAAAGTAATTAAAAGTAAATAACTTTAGTATAACAACATGTTATAATAAATTATTTTATAAGTTCTAATAATAATACTTTTAGAACTGAATATATTCTAAATTTATTCAAGCTTCTAAAATTAATATTGATATTTTATTTAAAATATACTTAATAAAATATAATATAAATTTTATAAAGAATTATTTAAAAAATATATATAAAATTATACCAAGTTTAATTAAGTAAAACCTGTAATTCTGCGTATTATTTAAAATTTATATAAATGAAATGATTTAAACAAAATGACTTCAATAAAATGATTTTTTTTATAATTCAAAAAGTTTTTAAATATATTTTCATGAATTTATGCACCTTTCTTAAGCATTAATATATATTGTATATACATTTTATAAGTTAAAATAATTTATTTATAAAAATAAACTTTTTATGATATTTAAATGAGATAAAATAAGGTTTATTATCAAAAGAAATATATTTGAATTGTCACGGAATGTTTAAATAATTCATAATAATTTTCAGAACTTTCCATGTGTTTGTTATGACTTTTTTTTAATTAAATTGATATTTACAATATTTACATAAGTTTAAATAGTTTTAAAAATAAAGAAATAATTTAAGTTTGGTTTCTGGTTTTGTAGAATGTTAATAGAATATTTTTAAAATAAATATAAAATTTTTCTGGATTTTAAAAGTGTTAGAAATTGTAAGAAAACAGAGATTTAAAGCAAAAATCGGTTAAGTTGCTAGGTATGGGGTTCGAACCGGTATCTCCTAGCTTCCCCAGCCCGAGTGTCCTAACCGCTGGGCTGGGTGATGATTTCATTATTCAAATCAGAAACCATTCATTGGAATGCTATCTTTGTTGTTCATCCTTAGAACCGAAACCCTAGTCCTCAAATCCTTCAAATTTGATCGATTGAGTAACTATAAGCTCCTATAATCATAGGGTTTTTAATCTACGTTCAAAAAAGAGTTGAATGAGATTAGGTATTGTTTCGGGTAAAAATTAACAAGATTAACTTTTAGAAAAAACCGAATTAGAAAAGTGGGGAATTGTGTTTAACAAGCAAATATGTTAAGTATACTGAATATATGTTCGGGATATCCCCGAATATCCCTGAGGATATTTGAATATATCAAATAGAAAAATAGCAATACACATGAGATTTATACGAGGAAAAGCCCTTAATCGCTTAGGATTGCCGGCATAAAAACCTCGGGAGGTGACAAATGTCACTCTGCCTAGTTTTATTAATAATCAAGCTGAAATAATACAATACAAAGAGCACAATGTAATCGATACTATGAAGCTAAATCAATCGATGTGAATGTTGTGTGCTTGCTGAATATTCCGTGTCCTATATCGATCTATTGCCTCAATATTTATACTTATAATCTACAAAAGACGTTTAGCAACGTTTACAAAGTAGTTCCTATTATTTCGGCACTTTTCCATCATGGACGACTTTTTCAAATCACCCACTTCCCAAGTTCTTCATTATAGTCAAAGTAATTTGTCACGTGCTTCCTTGATAATAGGACCAGTTAACATTCAACCTGCTAGTTCCTGAAATCTCGCAATAAACGTTAAACAACAGAGATAATTGTTAGTAATATTCATATCCCTAAAATATCCCTGATCCCGAAATATCCCGGATCCTGAAATATCCCGAGTAAGGATATTTTGCGCCTAACAATTGCCCCCAATTTTACAGTTTAATGGTTACAGCTGTAAAATTTTAAAGATTAAAGTTTTTAAAATTCAACTTTTAAAATTCAAATCAACGGTTGCGAGATTAAATAGACGGTTAGATGATATGGCGGTTACTATTTGCTTGTCAGAAAACTGTACATATAATGATCACGATATCCTCCTTTCAAATCACTTATCCTTTCCCGATCGTCTTCTCCGGTAAGTTTACTCCGAATCCTCTGTTTTTTTTATTTTAGTAAAAAAAATGTCACATTCTTCTTCTTCCTCCGAAGATAGTAATTTCTTTGATCAGAATATTCTTCCTTACACTGATCAAAACGCATGCACATTTGATGATGATCACATTGAGGTTATGCAACTCTCCCGAGCTTTTTCTGAAGAAACCGTTTTTCGTAGATATGATCCTGCCCTAAAAGCTGATCATAGTTCAAGCAAATGGGTTTGTTTTCCTGAATATCCATTCTCTTTGGGTCTATCTTTTCCTTTTCCCACTTTGATTTCTGAGTTCTTTCGAATCACTCGTCTTTCGCCAATGGGTTGGCGATTACTCGTTACTCTCCATAAACTAAACCATAAGTATGGTCTCAACATCGGAGTTGCCGAAATTTCTTCATCATATCAACTTCGCACTCATGGGTATTCCCGTTTTTTATTTCATAGACGAACTGGTGCCCCTATTTTGGTCCATGGGGTTACCATGAATGAGGAGGAATGGCGAGACAAGTTTTTCTTTGTTAAAAGAAGTTCTATCCCTGGGGGAATTTCTCTTCCAGTTAGTTGGTTGATAAAGGGTAGGATATTGGAGCTGATGGAGGTGAAGGTGGTGCGGTGATGGGCGATGAAGATAGAGTTGCTAAGGTCTGAGCCCATTGTGTTTGTGGTTCTTGGTTCTGGTAGTATGTAGTTTTCTAAACAATATTCTGATGTTAAGTCCCTAAATGGGCAGACAATTTATGGAATTTTAGGTGGAGGGACCATGTGTTTACATGGCGAAGCCTAAAGTTCCTTAGTTTTAGCCTAATACCTTCAGTATATTGGGTGGAGGGACCATGTGTTTACATGGCGAAGCCTAATATACTGATTTGACTTTGTTGACCCTTTGACTTGGTATTATTAATGAATGCTTTAGGATATGCTATTTTGTGATGTATATTGAAAACTCGTTTAATTTAAGCTCAAATTTAATCAATCATGAAGCCAATTGTAAAGAAATTGAAGATATTGTATTCAAATTTAAATTCTGAAAACATCTACTCTAAACTTTTATTTCAGGATCAGGTATTTGTAAAAGGTAATAGCATAATTAAAAGTGAAGATACTTAATAAAACAAGAAATAAATACCAACTCCTTGGATGAGTAGGTTTATTTTCAAAGCTCTTTTTATCTTCGTCAAGATAATGTAGAAATTGCGTACCTTAATATCCTTGGACGTTTTACAAACTTACTTGTGTAATATCCCGGAATGAATCCGTCATACGAATATCCTTAAGTATATTGCAAGTAGAAGTTATATCCCAAAGTATCCTTAAGAGTTTTCCCTGCACATATTCAACAAACAAGAAAGATTGGGATAAACCCAATATACTGGCGACTAAGGCCGATTAGACTGGCGACAAGGCCGAAAATACTGGCGACAAGGCCGATTATACTGGCGACTATGGCCGGAATACTGGCGACAAGGCCGATTATACTGGCGACTAAGGCCGGAATTCGGTGGATCCCTGGTTATAGTTTTTGAAAATGAAATTGTCAGCCACTCAGCGTGTACTGGTCACAAAATCTCCAACTATACCGGGATATTACGGAGGATCCATAGTTATAACCCTCGATAATGAAATTGTCAGCCACTCAGCGTGTACTAGTCCCATTATCTTGGATTATAGCAGGATATACATGCGCTAGTGGCGAGGGTATGAACCCTTAAGTCTTCATGAGAGACCAAGGTCTCTTGAGTTTTGATTTCAGGTCAAAACTTTGCAACTGGACATAAATTCAGTGCGGGGTCTTCATCAAGTTTTGATTTCAGGTCAAAACTTGGGCTGAGACATATAGCCTCGTATCTTCTCCAGTTATTCCTGCAAAAACATAGAATATTTTTTCAAAGGTAGGCATTAGGGATCCCTAAGCCTCTCCAATGCTTGAGTTAGTATCAGGATAATTTGAGAATATACATCAGAATATAATAGTAGGGATATATAAGAATTTTTCGAGAAATAATCATGTAGAGTAAAGGTCTCAGCGAAATTTATATAAAGTATATTTTTAAATGAATAGCATTCCATGCCCTCTGAATAGTTTCACCATCTATAGTGATTAATCTATATGCCCCCTTTCCAGCTTCGGAATCAATTTTGTAAGGTCCTTCCCATTTTGGGGCAAGCTTTCCATCCGTTGGGTTAGTGGTATTCTGGAATGCCTTTCTTAAAACTAAGTCTCCTACTTGAAATCTTTTGATCCTTATATTCTTATTGTACGATATAGCTATCTTTTGCTGATAGGCAGCCATTCTAATTTTCGCAATATCCCTAGATTCATCAATGGTATCTATATCCTGAGATAAGATTTCATTATTAGCTTCTATAGTTTGTAAACTTGTTCTTGCAGTAGGGATAATCATCTCAGTTGGGAGTACAGCTTCTGAACCAAATACTAATGAGAATGGTGTTTGACCAGTCGCATTCTTTGTAGTAGTTCTATCTGCCCATAGGACAAATGGAAGTTCTTCGGCCCATTTTCCTTTCTTAGATCCCAACTTCTTTTTGAGATTGTTTATGATTATCTTATTGCTTGATTCTGCTTGTCCATTAGCCTGAGGATGTACTGGTGTTGAAGTAATTATTTTTATCCCCCATGCTTCACAAAGTTGGTAGTTCTTTTGCCAATGAATTGAGATCCATTGTCGCAGGTAATCTCGGCCGGTATCCCGAATCTGGTCAGGATATTCCTTTTTATGAAGGATATTACTTCCTTTTCTCTAATCTGTACAAAAGCTTCAGCTTCAATCCATTTTGAAAAGTAATCAGTCATGGCAAGCATGAATACTTTTCCTCCTGGTGCTTTTGGTAGTTTACCTACTATATCCATTCCCCATTTCATGAATGGCCATGATGAGGCTATTGGATATAGAGGTTCAGCCGGTTGGTGAAGGATGTTGCTATGTCTTTGACAAGCATCACATCTCTGAGAATAGGACATTGCATCTCTTCTCATAGTAGGCCAGAAATATCCTGTTCTAAGGATTTTCGAAAGTAATGCTCTGTCCCCAGTGTGATTTCCACAATCTCCTTCGTGAATATCCCTTAGTACTTCTAAGGTTTCTGGTTTTTCTAAACATTTTAAGTATGGACCAGCTACCGATATCCTGTACAGAATATCCCTAATAAGTATATATCTAGATATCCTGACTTTGAAGGCTCTATGGTTGGTTTCTCTATCAGGTATTTTTCCTGTTTGAAGATATTCCTTGATGGGTGTAGTCCAGGATATCTCATGTGTATCAATATTTTTTTGGTTTAAAGATTTGGTTTAAATTTTCTATATCTATTGCTGGATTCAGGATATGTAGGATAGGGATATTGATATCATCACAGATTTTTAGAGATGATGCTAGGTTTGCTAATGCATCTGCTTCATCATTCTCTTCTCTAGGGACTTGTGTGATATCAAAAGTATCAAAATATCCCACTATATCCTTAACTACCTCTAAGTATTTTGCCAATTTATCTCCTTTGACCATATAGGAACCATTAAACTGGTTAGCTATTAGTAAGGAATCAACAAATACGTGGAGGTGTCTTATGTTTATATCCCTAGCTAATTAAGTCCTGCTATTAAAGCTTCATATTCAGCTTCGTTATTAGTTGCTTGGAACTCACAACTGATAGATTGGGGTATTATGTCCCCCTGTGGCGATTTTAGTATTATCCCTAGACCTGTTCCTCTTACATTCGAGGCTCCATCAGTGTGTAGAGTCCATTCACCAGTACTCTCATCTAGAAGTTTAACTTCTGAATCCGCTTCTGGTTGAATATCACTACTAAAATCTGCCACAAAGTCTGCTAGTGCTTGAGACTTAATTGCTGTTCTTGGTTCATAGATTAAGTCATAAGTGCTAAGTTTTACTGACCATTTGGCCATTCTTCCTGATAACTCAGGTTTTCTTAACACTGACTTGATTGGGTAATTCGTTTTGATGGGTATCCTATGTGTCTCAAAATAGTGCCTAAGTTTTGTTGATACCATGATCAAAGCTAAGATTAGTTTTTCTAAATGAGAATATCTAGTTTCAGCATCTAACAAGCTCTTACTCACATAGTATACTGGATGTTGGGATCCTTGATAATCTTTAACCAGCACTGCACTTACAGTAGTTCGGGATACTGCTAAGTATAATGATAGTGGTTCACCATCTTCAGGTTTCATAAGTAGTGGTGCTGAGGATAAGTATTCTTTTAAATCCTGTAGTGCCTTTTCGTGCTCTTCACCCCATTGAAACTTCTTATTCTTTTTAAGGATATCGTAAAATCCTTTGAATTTTTCAGAAGATCTAGAGATAAACCTATTAAGTGCGGCTATTCTTCCTGTTAACCTTTGCACTTCTTTTACGTTTGTTGGGGACTTGAGGTTTAGGATAGCTTAGATTTGCTCTGGGCTGGCCTCTATTCCTCTTTTAGTGACCATATATCCCAAGAATTTTCCTGATCTTACTCCGAAATGACACTTAGAAGGGTTAAGTTTCATATTGTATCGATCCAGGATATCAAATGACTCTTCGAGATCCCGAAGATGATCTTTGGTAATCTTGGATTTGACTACCATATCATCGATATATACCTCCATTGTGTCCCCCAGCTTATCCTTAAACATCATATTGACAAGCCTTTGATAAGTAGCTCCTGCGTTCTTCAAGCCGAATGGCATTGCTGTATAGCAATATATCCCTGTTGGCGTCATGAAAGCGGTATCTTCTTGGTCTGAGGGCTCCATTTGGATTTGCTGGAATCCCACCGATGCATCCATGAAAGTTAACATTTCATGGCCTGCCATAGCATCTACCATTGAATCTATGTGTGGTAATGGAAAGGGGTCTTTAGGACAAGCTTTGTTTAGATCTGTGTAATCTACACAAACTCTCCACTTTCCATTTTTCTTTTGAACCACAACTACATTGGCTAACCACCTTGGAAATTTTACTTCCCTAATCATCTTGGCTTTAAGAAGCTTCTCTACCTCTTCTTGGATGATTATATTCCTTTCGGGAGCAAATTTTCTCCTTTTCTGGTGGATAGGCTTGTAGCTTCTATCTATTCCTAGCTTATGTGTAATTACGTCTGAGGATATCCCTGTCATATCCTCATGTCTCCAAGCAAAGGTAGAAATCCTTGACTTCAGAAAAGAAATCAGTTTCTCCTCAATATTTCTGGGGATATCAATTCCTATGAGAACTTTGGTCTCAGGATCCTCGGGATTGAGTAATATCTCTTTTACTTCTTTTTCCTGGGATCCCTGATTATCCCCAAGGTTATTATTTGATTGCTATGTTGAAAGTGATTTCGTAGTCACCTTCATCGAGGACGAATAACACTCTTTAGCTTCCTGTTGGTCACTATCGATCTTCACGACTCCCCATGGCGTTGGTAGTTTGACGCACTGATGATATGTCGAAGGGACTGCCTTCATATCGTGTATCCAAGGCCTACCTAATATAATATTATAACAGGATAGAGAGTCTATAATACGAAAGCGTTGCATAGAATTTACCCCCTCGATATATACTGGTAACTTAATTTCACCGATGGTAGCTTTTGCTTCTCCACTGAATCCAACTAGTACCAAAGACTTGGTGGTTATTTCGGATTCAGGAATATTCATCCTCTTGAGTGTCTCTAATTGGATGATGTTTACTGAACTGCCTCCATTAATGAGTATCCTGAGCACATAATGATTAGCAACATATAGAGTGATTACTAACCCATCGTGGTGAGGATCTATGATGTTTTCCCGGTCTTGTTCTTCGAAGGATATAATAGTATCCTTGATTATTGTTGAAGTCTTTGTGGGTCTTTCTCCATTCTCCATCTTAGCCTCTTTAGCATGTCTTCTGGCTGCAGAATAAGAAGTACCGCATATGTCAGACCCACCAGAGATAAAGTTTATTACCTTAGCATCCTTGGGTGGGGATGCAGCTCTTTTTGGGAATCCGTCAGGATCCTGCCTCCTTTCTTTCTTTCAACCAAGCAGTTCCTTGAGATGGCCTTTGCTAAGTAAATAGCTTATTTCTTTTCTTAAGGCAATGCAATCTTCGGTTATATGTCCAAATTCTTCGTGAAATGCACACCATTTGGACTTGTCCTTTGCGGCGAATTTCTTATCCTTAGGAGGCCATCTAGCCTTTTCACCTAAATCCTGCATAGCACACATCAGTTCAGGGATATCTACAGAAAAACAATATTCAGATATCTTGGGATAATCTTCATCATCCTCTTCATCGTCTATAGAGTTGACTTTGTGGTTGTCAGACTTGTAGTATGGCTTGGATTTGAACGATTTGTTGGTGGGTGAATCGAACTTTCTTTTGCCTTGGTCACTGGAGGAGTTGTGGTAATCCTCTTCTGGATTTCTTTATCATCTTCCAATCTTATGAATCTCAGTGCTCGATTCCGGACTTCGTCCATGTTCCTGCAAGGATTCATAACCAAGTCATCATAAAAGGGTGAGTTTTTCTGTAATCCCATCTTGAAGGCTTGGACTGCCGTAGTGATATCAAGATTAGGGATATCTAAGGATTCTTTGCAAACTTGTTGACATAATTCCTTAGAGTTTCATCCGATCCCTGTGTTATCCTGTAGAGATCACTGGTCAGCCTTTCAAAGGTCCTGCTACACGAAAATTGATTATTAAATAAGTTAATCAAATGAGCAAAAGAAGTAATCGAGTAAGGAGGAACATTGAGTAGCCATTTCAAGGCTGCTCCTGTTAGTGTTGAACCAAATCCCTTGCATAAGCAAGCTTCTTTCAGATGTGGAGGAATAGGATTTGTCTCCATTCTTTCTCTATACTGGGCTACATGTTCTTCTGGGTCAGTAGTCCCATCATATAGTTTCATGGTAGGAGTTTGAAATCTTTTCGGGATTTCTGCATCACATATAGGTGGAGCGAATCTGGATATCCTGTGAGTGGTTGCTGGTACTTCCGGGATAGGCTTGACTATTTCTGGTACACTTGAGATCATATCCCGAAGTTTCTGGATCTCCTTGGCCACTTGAGGAGAGATTCCTGAATCCTGCGAAGAACCAAGGTTAGTAGTTTCAAATGAAGAATAATTATAAGTGTTACCGGTATACGGCGTAGGGAGTGATGTTCTAGGGATAAGGATATCATCCCGAGATATCCCCAGGTTTTGTGATCCTGAAGAAGTTCCGATACTGGTCTGCATAGGGATAAAGTCTCTAGAGTGGTTTCCGGATATCCTTGATGTTCCAAAATCAAGGATCCTTGGAGCTATTGGAGTAGTAGCTTCTGGCTGTTTGTTCTTTTCAGCCTTCAAGTTCTCCATTTCTCTGAGGAGTCTTTGATTCATTCACTGTTGATCCATCATTTGCTGTTGTACCTGTTGAAACATATTCAAAATATCGTCGTTAGAGATAAGTACGGAGTAGAGGTGGTCATCTTTGTTGACGGAGTACTAGCAGCAACAAAAGTAGTCTTTTTTCCTGCATTATCTGGTTTCTTCATGAAAACAGGAATATGCGAGGAAACATTAGTAGTAGTAGTAGATAATAGGTAATGAAGAAGTTGATCTCGGTTGTGAAGCCATTTTTTCGATATATTCTTTAGAAACACCTTTAAACAAGGTTTTAATTGTAAAAAAAACACAAGTTTGCCCCACGGTGGGCGCCAAATTGTTTCGGGTAAAAATTTAACAAGATTAACTTTTAGAAAAAACCGAATTAGAAAAGTGGGTATTGTGGTTAACAAACAAATATGTTAAGTATACTGAATAATGTTCAGGATATCCCCAAATATCCCTGAGGATATTTTGAATATATCAAATAGAAAATAGCAATACACATGAGATTTATACGAGGAAAAGCCCTTAATTCCTTAGGATTGCCGGCATAAAAACCCTCGGGAGGTGACAAATGTCACTCTGCCTAGTTTTAAATAATCAAGCTGAAATAATACATACAAAGAGCACAATGTAATCGATACTATGAAGCTAAATCAATCGATGTAATGTTGTGTGCTTGCTGAATATTCCGTGTCCTATATCGATCTAT